>APFE031027476.1:56284-107584 GCA_000404065.3 Pinus taeda | reverse complement strand
AAACAAGCGTTGGAATCCAAGTAAGTTATTCTCACCTACTTGTTAATTACAACTAGGAGCCTGCGGTGTAGCATTGTTCGATTGTTGCTAGACCCCTATTGGGCTAGTAGGGATCGCCTCTATCCGTAGAGGGGATTTACCTATCCAACACGGTGCATTCCACCATTCACTGGTCAAGGATTCCTAGGCTTGATCGAGGGCATACACATCTAGGCTTTACTGTATATCACACCATTCACGGGTTGAGGATTCTTAGGTCTACTGAGGTACAAAAATTATGGCTTTACCGCAATCCCACATTCTCCAGTCCAAAGATTCCTAGGCCTTGTTTGATTTATTTTAGAGACCACCTCCCCTAGTTTCAAAACCATCTAGAAATCCAGATTAACTGAGTAAAAGAGAACCCATCACACCATGGCTATCCGAAAATGGCAAGGAAAGTCTGAAAACACTGTCATACCTAGGAAAACCCATGCTAATGACAATAAGAGAACCGAGAACACACATGCATAACCACGCATGCGAAAACTAGCAAGGAAATCATACATGTAACTCGATACCTGCAAGTAGTTCCACTATAGCCACTTGATTCTGCTCTCCCTTGCTTGATCTCTGCTTCCCCTTGCCTTCTTTTCTTTCTTTGATCAAATGCAGAAGTGCTCTAATAAAACTTCAAGTGTCCAAGAGTGTGTGAGAGAGAGAATAGAGAGTGAGCTCCAAAACTGAACTGAAAAAAGGTTGTGAATTGATGCTTAAATCCCTTTTTATTAATGAGGCTTCTATTTTCTTCAATTTCCATTATTTTCCATCATTTTCCTTGTCACATGCAACCCATGACCTTTCACCTTCCTTTTCTCTCAATTTCCTTTAGTTTCATAAATAAGTGCTAATTAATGCCTTATGCCTTTGCCAATCCCTTTGTCAATTTCCTTAGCTATAAGAAACCAAATGAACACCCACTAAGATGTTTTCCACAACATTCAACTTGGAATAAGTGTCCAGTGACCTTGGCTATTATTTTTCCTTTATTAACTTTATCTACATGGAATTTTGACTAGGGCTGTTACATCCTTATGGTTGTGTGTTGAGTTATTAGTTCTTGGAGCCTTGGTTGGACAAACGTTACGGAAGCCTTGGAACAACTTGGGTTGAGTTACTAGTCCTGGAATCTTTGGTTGGATAAATGCTATAAAGCCCTTGGTGGGTTGAGTTACTAATCCTAGAGCCTTGGTTGGAAAAAGGTTTTGGAGCTCTGGGACAGTTGTGGATTGAGTTACTAGTCTTGGAGCTAGGTTGGAACAAATGCTCTAGAGACCTGGACAACTTGTGTGGAGACCAATCTGGTGATGGTTAGTGATGCCTGACCGTGAGGTGGGATCACTCGTTGAGGGATGAGGTGGTTTGGCATCTAAAAGCCTTGGTTTGGTTTTGCTTGTTTTATTACATGAAACCCCACATTCCTGCTTGGAATATGGGACAAGGGTGATTGGTTGAAAGAAATATTTGGTTCAACCCAGTCTATGGTCGGGTGGTACATGGAAGTCCCTAACTTAGCCAGTATTTTCATATGATGATAAGAGGTATTTTCTATTTTGGTCTATGAGCATATGTATTGATTATGGTGGTGATATTATGGATGAGTTTCCATGGTTTATATGTTGGTTATTTGTTGGTTTATATGATGGTTATTAGCTGGTTATATGATGTATATTTTTGTCTCTTGACATGTTTGATGAATATATGAATGGTTGATGAATGCATGGACTAGTAAATGTTATGACAGTGATTATCAGAGGGAATTATAACTTCTTAACAATTCTTAGATAAGTATAAGACACCTATGTTCATATATGTAATTATGACCTATATATTACATGCTCATGATGTGTTTGACGAATAGGCTATCATGTTTAGACCGAGTTAGGTCAAGTCCTTTTATATTTTTGTGTTAGAGGTTTTGTCAGCGCGTCATTTATTGATTTAGAAAGTTCCATTAAGTCTTGGGTAGAGGCCTGAATCCCATCCCTGAAAATGTGGCTTAGACCTCGTGACCACTGACATGAACTGAGTGAAAAAGACTGCAGTCACTAGAAAGCAGGCTTGTGGGAGTGACTAGAGGGTTTCAGTTTCATGGAGGCCTTTTCATGGGAGTGACTGGGGGTCTAGTTCACTGAAAATTAAAGTTAACTCAGGGTTGGACACCTAGAGTGGTTGGCTAGCTCCTAGGGGCCCTATAACACCTGTGGGAAGTCAGTAAGGTTTTGGTTTGTCGATTCCACTTCTTTAATTGTACCTAGGAGGTTGATTCATTTCATAGTAGCTCTCCCTCTCATGTTTACCTTGGCTGGCTGGTGAAAGTGGGTAGCTATGGGAGGGGGTGTTTACATTTTTGTGCTTTGAATGTTTCTCTAGCTATTAGAACCGTATGTTTTAGGATTTATATAGTCTTCTCTTTTTCTCGTAGTTCACTGATATAACTAATCCAAAAGGTTAGGTTCTTCTTTGTAGTCTGTAGGTTTTGTAAACCTCAAACCTTAATAAGGATCTAATGGTTGTATAACTCGAACTTCGTCTACTTCAAAAGTCATTGTCTCTCGCTTAAGATCAATAACAATGTCGTCTCAAATGCCCAATCTATTCCCAACGAAGCTGGATATGGGTCTTTATCCCCCATGATATCTATAACTTTGAAATCTGCATATGTTTTTACTCCTGCAATGTCAACTTCAACATCCTCGAGATGTCTGATTGGGAGAATACAATATTGATTGGCCATACAGAATTGAATCAATGAAAATAATAACATACGTTTTCGCAATGCCTCCCAAGCCTTCTTGGGTAAAATATTAACATGAAATCCCAAATCTAACATGGAGTCTTTAATCTAAAATCTTGCCATTTAAGCATCAACACATAATTCTCTCTTTGTTCTTATCTTATTCCAGTGGACACGTCTATAGTGTCATTCAGGCAGGTTTGTAGAAATTAATTTGTCTGAAAATTCCTCATCCTTAACAATTGTATTGAGTTTTTTGCGTAGCTGGCCAGATATTTTCTCATCATTAATAATTTGCAAAAATAATTTAAACCTGTCCACAGGATGAGATGTTTCTTGAGAAGACCTGGAGATCCTCATTCATATCTATTCACATTGTTCCCCATGAGGACTATAAGATGAAGTGAACTACTTGAAAATTTCAGCTGCATCGTTATAATATTCTTTATGTTGATTACAATCATAAGTCCTCTTAGGTGATGTAGGTTTTATTATTTTTTGTTGCTCATAAGTATCCTTATCCACTCCAATCCTTTTTCCTCATCTACTAATTATATTAATATTAGGCATTGGAGTTGGTTCAGGCCCCCTGGGTTCTGCATCGATTATGTTTTCTCCTCTTTGTCAATTATCATTCTTCCCACCAAGTGATTCTTATGTCGATGTGTATTAACTCTACATTAGGAACACCAAGGCCTTCTAAGTAACGAAAAATCATGGGAAACATGTCCTTCTTGATTAACCGAACCTCTTCCTATAGTTCTTCCTCCTCGTCCTCGAGTAGTTTCATTAACTCTAAATGTAGTACAATGAAGGTGATTGACTAGAGCATCGAAAGTAGTGCACTTATTTGTGGGACCCACAAAATTAACAAAAGATTTTTTTTGCGACATTTGAGTATTTTTGTAAAATAAGACAAAGAAGAGGTGGATGACCAAAAGTACGACAAATTTCACAAATAGTCATTTGTAGACATACATTGTTGGTTGGGGAATGCATGAAATTGAGTATGTCTTTGATATAGAGCATTTGTGCCAACTCGCATAACTCCAACAGTAGGAAAAGACGGAGTTGGTCTCATACGAATAGTGGATGAATCTTGGACATTATGTAGCATGATTCCCCTCAATATGGCAATTAGTGCACCATACCTAAGGAAATAAAGGTTTTGCTGCATGTATATCCTTCAATCTTTTAGTCAAATCAATAATTTTTTATTTTAATATGTATTATATTTATAATATTTTTGTATTCAAAGATGTAACTTGATCTGAATTTAAATAGGATCGAAACAAATTACAGATATAACCATAAAAACAGAGATGTAGCAGAAATAACACTTCCTTTCATTAATATCAAATAATGAAATATGCTTACAAACAGAATGGAAATGAGACTAGCTTAGGCGATGGTAGCTTATCTCTGAGAAGAGATGTGGCGGTTACATGTTTCTAAATTGAGTTACAATGAGGCTCAAGGGCCTTTTTATTATTGAACAATAAGAGAAAAAACTAAACAACCAAAACCCTAACCTGGGGAGATGTAACACCGAGAGTTTATGGGCTCCGTTGGGGTTAGTTGGGTAGCCAATTTTCGAGGGTGGTAACTTCGTCATATTATCTCCGTTTGACGCGCATGATACCTCATTGGAAAGATCTCTTTGAGGACTACAATTAAAAACATCATTTCATCGAAATCACCTAGAATATTGCCAAAAAAACGTCGCTTAGGGCCTCAAAACGGCTCTGGAAGTTCATGACCCAAAAAACTGCCAAAAATAGTAAACTGTTATACAATTAAGGAAAGCGAAAAAAAAAAACTGACAGAACAATGGTGAGGGTCAAAGTGGAATAGGCAGGTGGCCACCAATATCCACCTGAATCTTAACCACATTTAATTAAATATATCATATATAAAAAGTGATATTGATGTATCATAATAATATATAAAGAAGTGTGGAGAAATGTCGTGCTATGAGTATATATGAGTATGAATGGAATAAATGTGTTATGAGAAAAAAGATGGGTTGAGATGTTGTGAGATTCAATGAAATATATATTATTCAAAGATGTAATCACATGTAATTAAAGAAAACTCAATTTATATAAAGAGTGCTATTTAATTATCAAAATAATGATATAAAAAGAAATTCCTGGATGTGGGGTATGAATGGAATAAAGAAGTTTGGAAAAAATGTGCTAAAAAGTTGGGGTATGAATGGAATAAAGAAGTTTGCAAAAAAATGTGCTAAAAAGTTGTGCCGCGAGGACAAAATTTGATGAGTAAGTTGCTTGTTACATGATGATTTGCCCGTCAAATATAACCAACATTTTTCTATGCTCTTCAACATTCTATATTAAAATAATCAAAATTGGAAGTTACAGAATATGTCAAATTTGAAAGGTGCTTCAGATTTGAAATTCTATTATAGATTTTGCAAGTCATCACAATAAGCCTTCTTAAATGGACCCTTCTCACATCTAGTTAGACATGTGGACTTTGCTCAATCATCCTCTGCCTCCTATACTTATGATTATTAATGTGCACAAATCTTATGATCGTTGATGTGGAGAAATATTAAGCATAATACACTAAATTTATTTTTTTCATCTAGTTATTAAATATTACTTGATTAGTTAGACAAAATATAAAGATACGATTAAATCATTAGCTTAAACATCATTTGGATAATAACTCATTAAGTTAATATGCATTGTATTCTATATTAGTGGGCATAACTTCGACTTGAGACCTTGACATTACAGACATCCACTTATCATTAGGGTGAATATAGATGACTTGGGATGCAATTTGATGGGGTAATTTACAAACCAATTTTTTTTAAACTATAAAGACGGATAAGGAGGTATGAAAATTATCAAATTTAATATGTAATGACCAGCGAAGAGGTATGAAAACTATCCAATTTAATATGTGATTATGTTTTGAAATTCTAACCCATAGATGAGTGTTTCTAGTGTGTACATGACGGGTAAGGCAGACTTAGTGTGTACGTGACAAGTAAGACAGACTTAGCGTGTGTACTTGACTCTTTTTACATGTGGGGACGTAAGAATTCAATACTTAATTTTTCAACGTGTGGGGACGTAAGAATTCAATACTTAATTTTTCAACTGTTCTTAACCTATGTTAAGAACAATTGTCGTTAGTCAAATGCGTATTGAAGCGAGTCACTGGTGGGAGTGGGCGGGTGAGAATTTAATACCTTATCCAGTTCTCTGAAGCTGGACTTTCCACGCTGACGTGCGCTGGGCGTGCTTTGGACCGCTGGATAGAAAACCGATAGAATTTCAAAACGAGTGTTATGGTCTATCAATTATTTATTGAGAAGAGTCGTTAGATTTTTATATGGTCAAAACGCGTGTTATGGTCTATCAATTATTTATTGAGAAGAGTTGTCAGATTTTTATATTGTCAAAACGAGTGTTATGGTATATCAATTATTTATTGAGAAGATTCGTTAGATTTTTATACTGTTATTGGAGTTTGAGGATGGATTATTTTAATATGTATTTTTTTTATTTTAATACAATTTGTAATTAGATTCTTTATAACTTTACCTCAGTTGTACGTGGAAAAGGCCTAGAATTTGAAGTTTTATAGGACGTATTTTGTGTTCCAAAACGTATTTGATAGGCATTGAAAAAAATTCCATGTCAATTTTGACGTGTGTTATATACTTTTAACCTATCAAAATAACGTTTAATTTCAAATTTCAACAGTCAAAATTGATAATACCTCTACAAACAAATGTAATGTCTAGAATTATGAATGGACTGAAACTGTGCAGAAGAGAGTTCAAACTTAGTGGCGTACTATTTTGGTTTGGAAAAAAAAGGGAAAAAAGATATACTTTAATTTTACGATGATTAAGACTTTATCTATTGAATATTTATAGAACAAAATATATAAACTCATAACAGACTAATATTTAGACATATTTATTAAATATTTAAAATTAAAATTTATATAAACTCATGTATCATTTCATTTTTATTATAAAATATATATATTCTTTTATTTTTATAAAAAATATATGTAATTTTATATTAATTATTTATTTTATATATTAAATAGTTATAAAGTAAAATCAATTATTAATTTTTCTATATTGAATATCCAAATCACCACTCTCTCATGTCTACCTTTGCTTTCTATATTAGAGAAAAGATTGTTTAACTTTAATGGACCCCTACAACATTGTTGTTGTGCTCCCTTATTGTTATCCTATTCACCCTTTATTTGTTTAAAGCAAATTTTTCAAAATTAGCCTATCTATATGAGAGAAAAGATTATTTAACCTTGATGGACTCTTGCAACATTGTTGTTGTGCTCCCCTATCGTTCTCCTATTCACCCTTTATTTGTTTAAAGCAAAATTTTCACAATAAGCATGTTTAACATAACCATTTTATTTAGCTTTTCACAAGGTTTCATGTTGAAATAAGCCTTGATTCATTTAGCTAACTTAGGAAAAAACAAAGTACTCTAGGAAGGAGATTAATGAATTTTGAAATGTAGAAGGCAGTTGACAAAGAGTTTTTGATAAGGGGAGGTTGATATTCATAAATTTGCTTAAAATGTGGAGATTAAAACACAGAGATTAATGAAGGTTGAAATGAAAAAAGTAGTTGAAAGATAGGTTTTTGATAAAGAGAGGTTGATACTCACAAATTTGTTTAAAACGTAAAATGAGAGGCATGAAAAATAAGGCTGAAATGCAAAAAGTAGCTAAAAGAGAATTTTTTGATAAAGAGAAGTATACACTCACAAATTTGCTTAAAACATAAAATGAAAGGCGTGAAAAATACTAAAACGTCATCAAATTTTCATTTGACGGGCAGCCTGAATTTGAAATTCCAGGCCTGCATGGAAATTAGGAAATGTGAGGCATGAATGGAATAAAGGGAGATCCGGAAAAAGATGTGCTAGTTATTGGTCATCCACAAGAAACTGGGTATGGTGTGTACAACGATTTTCCCGGGAGTAGTCTAACCAGGCAGAGGAATTGCTTGAAACCTCTGCCGGTCAAAAACTTTTCTGACTCCAGCCACCGGCATTATCGGGTTTATTTATTTATTTATATATAGTGTATATTTTGTTTCATTTTATTTATTTTTCCATTAATTATTTTTAAATTTTATTTTATTTTATTTCCATTAGTTATTTTATTTATCAAATGATCTTGTTCACTCATTTTTATAATTTTTGACTGCCCTCATTTAAAGTTTGACTTTGATTATTTATTTATTTATTTTAAAAACTAGTTGTTTGATATAGCAGTTACTTATTAATATTTGTTTTTAATGAATTAATAAAGTAATATCACAGTTTAAATATTATTTTTTAAAAACTAGTAATATTTGGTTTTAATAAATTAATTTAAATATTATTTTTAAAAAACAAGGCATTTAATATAGCCGTTACATATTAATATTTTAATATGTAAACCACTTCCTCTATTTTAATATGTAAACCACTTCCTCTTAGAATGCCGCGCGTACAACCACATGAGATCTCAGTTTCATAATCTATGTCACAATAGTGATCTTCCTAGCCTTTTACGATGTCAAAATTATAGTGAGCTTGGGATGCTTCTCTCCAAGCTTTTTGAGCATAGGATCAAAATCTTAAATCAAACTAAATAATTTGTTTCTTTAGGTCCGATAGACCAAAGTTTGGTCTCAGTGGACGTTACCATCATCATCATCATCAATAAATTAATAAACTAATATCATTATTTAAATATTATTTTTCAAGAACTAGTAATATTTGATTTTAATAAATTAATTTAAATATTATTTTTCAAAAACTAGCCCTTTAATATAGCCGTTACTTAATAATATTTGTTTTTAATATATTAATAAATTAATATTATAATTTAAACATTATTGTTCAAATACAGTAGTTACTTGAAATTATGTCTCTACATTGCTCTCTATTTAAGCCTTTTCCATGGTCTGCCTCTTCCTCTGGTCTTGATGATGAACCACACTTGTTGGTTCGAAACGCGTCGGCCAAAAAAATTTCTCTCATGTCATTTCTAACGAAAGACTTTGTTTAATATAGGTTTTGTTAATTTAAGTTATTATTCTTAATATTTGAAATAAGGAGAAGAAAAATATAAACATAAAATAATGCTTATGCTTTGAAAGTAAGAAGATGAGGATAATATGTACGTGATGATACATTGCTCTATATATGAAAAAAACAATACACATTGAATCATAGAAACTTGAGTAGTTCACATAGATTGTAGAGTTTGTTAACACAAAAAATATGTAACTATATTAAGAATGTTTTAGAACGCTATTAAAAGTAAATAAATATGGCAAGTTGAGACATCTTTGAAATAAAAAGAGATCAACATTCTAAATATTATTTAATGCATCTTTTGATTCTATAATTGTATAATGTTTTTATAGATATAAAGAAATCATGAAATGTACTCAAATATTGAGAGACATAATTTAGTTGAAATTCATGAAATGGAAGAAAGTGTGAAAATGTCTCAAATATTGAGAGACATAATTTAGTTGAAATTCATGAAATGGAAGAAAGTGTGAAAATGTCCATTATAGATTGTGGAAATAGGGAGTGAGGGCTTAATAATTTAATAATTGTAATTCTTTATTACTAGACTTTCAACACAATGTCCTATGTGGCTTGTTTTAGACAATTGTATAGAAAACAACAGTAGAATTTTAAAATGATTGAAATGAACCATTAATTATTGAGAATAATACTTGATCAAATGTATCAATTATCGAGAAGAATAGTTTATCATTTATATTTGAGGTTGGATTATTCTCTTAAATTTCTCAATATTAATACAACCTATAATTATATTTATACTAGCCTAGATCCAGCTTAACTCCAAATCTACCAAGGGTTGAGAGGGATTAAATATATTTTCACTTTAAAAGAGGTTTCCATCTCAAGAGATTTGATCTTTGGTAGATCAAGACTTAAGATGGATCTAGGTTGGTTTTATTGGAGGCTCTAAAACTTATTATGAGCTTGAAAACAATTGCAAATGAACTGATCTTTGGATTTCGAATATAAAAGGGTTCCTCTTCGAGACTCTCGTCACCCATATTATTTTATATAGATGTGAGGTTTGGGGTTGTAGTATCTCCCGAGAGTCTTGGAGGAAGATTGAGAGGATTCAAAAGAAATGTATAACCTACAACCTTAAGATTAAAGGAAATATTCCTTATCCTATCCTCTTGATAAGAACTAGCCTTTCCCTCATTGAAAGCATGGCTATGTTTAGGTATTTGATGTATAAGAAGAAGTTTTACAACATGGAAGCCAAGAGGCTCCCAAAATCTCTTCTAGCTCTAGCCAAAATCTCCACATCTGTCTCAAGCATAGATGGCATAAGGATGCCAAATCTTGGCTCGACCATTGGGTGATAAAGGAGAAGATCAACTTAGGGAATAAGGATAGTATTATATATCTATATACATATATATATATATATATATATATTAATATATATTTATTTTTTATTTATTTTAACATCATCGGTTGCTATATTATATTTCAAAAAAGGGTGGAAAAGGCTATTCGCCTGAGGTACATAATACGATGCCAAGAAGTACGAGGAGAGTAGGAGTTACATTTACAAAAACCTCCTTGCTCCTGCCTTCTAGGCTTTGACGTGAAATTTAAACTGAAATAAACCCTTACAAACTGAAACAAAAGAAAACAACTTTTGCAGAACATTTTCAATCTATATTTATATGACTCATTTGCCTCGTTGTCGACTGTTCAGGCTTGTGATCTGCATTCTGCGACGGATGTGATCTGCGATGTGGCTTACGATCTGCGATGTGGCTTGTGATTTGTGATCTGTGACGGCTGTGTTCTGCGATAGCTGCGATCTGCGATGGATGCGATCTGCGATGTGGCTTGCGATCTGAGACGGATGCGATTTATGACTTCTCGGCTTGCGATCATTGACGGATGCGATGACAGGTTAAGTCTTATTGTAATGCAGCAACGGGTCCACATACAATCATCACAATCGGGGGGAGTGTATTTGCCATAATGCATAGTGATGGGTGGCAGGAGTGTTATCTGGTCTCAGACTTGACAGAGGCAGGCCATCTAAGTTTCAGGAAGGGTGGGCCGCAGGGAGTTCACAGGCAAGCAGGCATGGCATGAAATCGAAAAGGTGGAGCACGGGACAAAAATGATGCGGATAGGGGTGAGAAAAGGGGCATAGATAGAGTTCAAGATGGAGATTGAAGGGCATGGGGGGAGAATCGAAAAGAGATAAGGATAATCGGGAGATTGATTCGGAAGCACAGAGAAGGGATGGCCGGGAGGTATAAGGACAGTCGCTCCACTGACGAGAGGTGAGGAAGTGATGATTCCAAAGAACTATAAGATCCCTATGCGGATCTTAGTCACAGGTGAAATGAGGACAATCTTTGACCAAACTATCATATCGGATGAGCTGAGGTGTTGATCGGATCCTAGAGGTCACTTCCTCACGGTATATGCTGAAATGATTCCACGCCATTGCAGATAAGGGAGCCCAATGGTCTGGCATAGGCTTTGTTGGCTTGACTGTCAGCAATTTTATTGAGCGATCTCAAAACATGATAATAGCGCACGTATTTTAAGGTGTGTCCTAAGATTTGGCACCGTTTGATAATCTGCTGAAGGAGAGCATTGGGAAGATCCTTGTTCTGGACCATTGCACTGATGACTATCGTTGAGTCTCCCAATATCGTGACTGTGTCTATACCAAGCTTCCCAAGTTGGATAAGACCTTGGTAAAGGGCTAGGGCTTCTACTCTGTTATTGGAAGTGTGGCCAAGACCCCACTTGTATGAGAGTATTTTATCCCCATTAGCATTAAAAATAGCTCCTCCCGCCCCTACTACCCTGGGGTTCGACTTTGAGGCCCCATTGAAACAGAGATAATGCCTATAGCTTCTTTTAAGCCAACCTGCAAATTCTTCCTCTTTTAGCTTGATCTTCCAGTTAGGAGAAACATTGTTGTTTTTATTGCTAGCAGCGTTTCCCTTCTGATTGCTGGTGTTTTGGTTTAACAGGTGTCCAATGAAAATGCGTTCTTCTATGCTGAGTTCACTGACATTTACACTTCTCGGATTCTTAACTGAGATGATCTCAACGGCAAGACTCCTTGCCTTGGTACAAAGGCATCTAACAGTCGAATCCTTATCCTTAAAAACCTTCTGATTTCGTGCCAGCCAGATATTCCATATCATGTTGTGGGGAAGAATATCCCAGACTCTCTTCATTGTGTTATTTTTCCTGTGCTGCCAGGGGTAGTTTTTTTTCCATTTGTAAAAAAATTCTCCTATGGTGTTTTGGGTGTTCCATGGGATTTGATTGTTATGAGATAAATTCCTCCAGCAGTCGATGGCAAAAGGGAATTCAATAAAGAGATGATGCATTGATTCTTCAGTAGCTAAGCAGTTAGGAAATCGAGAGGGGCCATTGATTCCCCTCTTTTGCAAATTTTCGGCTGTGAGGACTTTCCCTTTGAGGAGGGTCCAGAGAAAAAACTTAATTTTTGGAATTGCCTTGGATTTCCAAACCACCTTCCAGTGGTTCCAACTTGGCATGGGAAAGCTGATGCTGCAAATGTAATGGTGATCAGCTTGGATGGTGTAAGAGGATCCGGATGGGTCCCAACAAAACCCATCAAGATCGTCCTTTTTGACAGGGGCTATACTGTGCAAATGGGATTGAAGGGCAGAAAGACTTGCGTTAAGGCCATTGGATATGGTTGGGAAGGCCCAACTTGACCAAAGAAGGGTGTGAGGATCCCACTGGGAAATCTAGTCTAGGAACTGTATGCCTGTTCTTTCAAAAAAAGAAATGATAGGGTGGACTCCACCATGTCTGTTTATTGGCTGTTGACCCATGATTCTATCAGCTCCAATATTGATGCTTGCACCTCCCTTGGGGATTTTAGAAGTATATTGAGAAATTAGTGGAATTGCTCTCTTGGATAAACACCAAATTTTCGAGGATTCTCTATTGGGAATATCTCGATCAAAAAGTTGATGTCGAGGAAAATTAAGATATTTAATTTCCATAACTTTTTTCCACCATGCTGGGGGTCCAGTAATGAGTCTCGAGACAATTTTGCCTCCAAAGGATAAATTGAGAAATTTAGGAGATCTAATTCCAAGACCTCCTCGGTCTTGGGGCTGGATCACCTGCTTCCAATTAATCAAGTTGAATTTATTTTTATTATTCCCCCCCCCCTGCCATAGGAATTGGCGAACGACGATTTCCATTTTGTTGTGGAAGGAGGCCGGAGCTTGAAGAAGAGAAAAATGATATAGGGGGAGAGAAGATATACCTGACTTGAGAAGAATAAGGCGACCATCTGGGTTGAGCCAAATGGATCCCCAGTGCTGTACTTTTCTTTTCATTTTGTCAAGTACTGTGTCCCAGACTTCTGCTCTCAAAGGTCTAGCACTTATAGGCATGCCCAAGTAAGATAAGTGAGTCCAATCATACTTGCATGTGACTCCAAAGATGTTGGCGATATTGTGGAGCACCTGTACTGTTGTGTTCTAGCCATATATGCAACTTTTCAAATTATTTACCATTCCGCCAGAGTAGCTCATGTATTTCTCAAGGAGAGTTTTGAAGCGCTTGGCTATTGTAGTGGAGGCCCCTCCAATTAGCAGGGTGTCATCGGCAAATTGTGAATGATTTATGTTCTTGACCCCGTTCCCAAATTTTATTCCTGTGATTAAGCCAACCCTCCAGTTGAAGTCCAACGCCCTGCTGAAGGATTCAGCCATTAGAATGAAGAGATAAGGAGAGAGAAGGGCTCCATTTGTTGAGATACAGGCCCCTTGAGTCCATGAAATAGGGCCCATTTCTGAAGATTAAATCCTTATCTTCTTTAGTTTCAAAGTGGAAGGTGAAGTACCCTTTCCCACAGAATCTAACAGAGATTTTCCCTTGTATTTTGTCGGACCAGTTCCTTTCAACCTATCTTTGAACAGTTTTTGGAGATGGCCAGAGGCCATTGAATTGACCTATAAGTCCTCTTTTTGCCAGGGACAGGGCAGCCATGCATGGGAGAACTGGGGGTAGGCTGACCTCCTGAAGAACATCCAGCTTTTTGATAAATTTCGAGACTGCTGGTCGGGGGCGCTGCGGGGGGCAACGATTTAATTAGTGTTGAAAAAGCCTGTTGAGGATCGATCCCCTCTATTGGAGCTTCCAGAGGGGCCATGGAAGAGGTTGAAGCTCAGTCTCCTGCGCTGTGATTGCTCGCGCGGTTGCAGCTCGGGCTGCGGAGAAACCCTATTCCAAAAAGAAAGAAAATATTAAAAATATTATTACCTCCAAATTTAAGGATAAATAATGGGATGATAAGGATCTAGAAGGAAAAAGGAATGTAAGATATTATAATGAGGTGATCAAATCCACCCTTGCTAACCAAAATTATATTTGTTTCCTGACCATTAATAAGAAGAAAATGAACATTGCAAATATAAGAACTAATTCTCATGAGCTCCATAGTTAAACAGGTCGTTGGTCTATTCCCAAAACACCATGGGATGAAAGAATCTGTCATCTTTGCTATACTAAGAGGGTTGAAGATGGAAAAAACTCTCTTATATTGTCCAGCTCTTACTCACATCCATTCTCATTTTAAAAACATTTTTCAAACTACCAAACTTCTTGACTTGTTAAGTCAAAAAAACAATAGATATCTTGGAGTGCTTCTTTCCCCTCTTTTTTATTATAGAAATAAATTATTAAAGAGTTTTAATCAATCTCTTAATTTCTTAAGGGTTGATACACTGCATTGGTCATAGTGGATTTGCATCGTCATCATTAATTATATTTAATTACAACTAGCAATTGCATCACATGTTGTAAAGGAAACACCATAAGATGATAGTGTAGGAAAGAGTAGAATAGAAGAAAGAAGTTCTTAGTAGTCATTGTAACTTAACTTATGCAAATAACATATTGGAAATGATTTATTGACTATTGTGACATGTTTGTTGTCTGGTAGTGCTAAGTTGGATTAAATTATTTTGAGAATGTTCAGTTCTTCTACAATCATTTGCAATCAAACATAGTAATAAGTAGCAAAAACCAAATTGGGAAAGATGAATTCCTTTGCAACATGACCCTAAAGAAGAAGTGATTAATGCAAACTAAGCAGTGACAATGTTGGCTACTCATAACCTTCTTCCCTTACCTGGACACCATCAACAATGCATCAGTTGCCAACATCAAAGGGATGCATAACGAACAAAAACATAATTGCTTCAAAGGGTATTTTGTAGGTATTCCTGAATATGATGCCTGTTAACATCAATTGAGATGATACCAACAAAATGTCATGGCATGTGGCAATCGCTACAACAAGTAAAATGACAATTATCTTAACTAAAATGACAATCACATTGGTAATTTCAAATCTTACATTAAAATATTTATAAGGTAAATATTGAAATATATATATGTGTGTGTGTGTTAAAATTTTCCAGTCTAATTTGTGTAGAATCTGGTAGAAATTTCTTGGAATCAGGGAAAAATTTAAGGATGAAAAATTATCTTTGAGTTTAAAACATTGGTGATTCTCACTAGTCCCGAATATGAATACTATAAAATGTTTATTGATGTATTTGTAAAATTATCCAAATTTATAATGATTTTATATATACTCTCTATATAATGTTTGTGATTTTTAGGGTACAATAATTTTATATTGTAAAATTTGGGCGAACCATTTTTATAAAAAATGGAATTTCGCGAATCTTATTTTTGGAAAAATCATGGAAAGTTAGCCCACTTGCGAATATTAGCCCCTAGAATTTTCCATGCTTGGAAGCATAAGTTTCAGTTGTAGAATTTCCACAATCCTGGTGTCTTAGGGGTAGGGTGTTGAATCCTATATGTAGTTAAGAACTCATTTTAAACAACAAAATTAATATTTGGCCAAAAAAAATGGTCAAATTCCAGCGAAAAACTCCAAAAAATAACATGTTTAGATACTACATTTTATAATACTTTTAATTAAAACTAACAAAATATATATGTTTTTGTAGTGTTTTGTAGGTTCAATGTCTCTAGGCTTATGCTCATTTTAAGAACCTCTTTTTCTCCATGTGTATCTTTTTTTTCTTCTTTGGGCTAAGAACTGATACACATATAAAGAAGGCCTGTAAAAGTTGTAGTGTTTGAATTTGCCACAATGTTTAGAGGTTTTTTATTATGGGTTCTTTGATACTAGCCTTTATGTTCCTAGTATTCTTAATTTATGGTTATTTGGTATATGATATTTTTAGTGAATTTCTTTGTAGCTGATGCTAACACCTTATATATGTTGCAGGTGATGCTAACACCTTATATATGTTGCATTCTATATTTTTCTATGGTGTTTTAGGAGTATTCTATCCATTGGTTTTCATAGAATAAATATTCTGAGATGATTCCTATTGCTTCTGTTCTCCTAGTTGATATGCTTAACAATTAGTTGATGCCCATATGGGTAGGGTGTGTCCTGTTTTCAGGATAGAGTCTCCCCCCATTTTTTGAGTGACCTTTTTGGATCCTTTTTAATGAGGTGATTTGAATTTTGGAGAGTGCCCTAGGTCCCTAGCACTACTACAAGTGAAATTTTAAGCGGATGGATTGTGGTGATGAAAAAATTGTGAATGATGCAAACCTTCTGGCAAAATAAAACGGGTTGTGTTCAATTAAGCTATTTTTTTTTTTACTTTCAAAATAAAATATTTTCAAGGTAGTGGTTATGGAATTGGTTCTTTGCAATTAATGATCTTTTATTGTTAAATGACAATCTTTGGGTTCCATAAAGGTTCTTAGTTTTAAAAAAACTTTAAAAAATGCAATAAAATCTCATGATCATCGAAACATGCTCGAATACCCGTGTAACAAAATCATATTATTAAAAACATAGAACAAATTTCAAATCACAAAACTAAACATAGATGTGGAGGATAAAGGAGATAAAACATATTCACTTACAACTCCCTACATAAATACAAAGAGCACAAATACCCCCACACAAAGGGCATCCTTTCCTCAAACTATATGTAACAATAGGCTTACATTCTTTCATAATGTTAATGCTTCATTTATAGCTATAATACAAGGATTGTTGCAAGTAGCCATGTTTAAAATTTTTACAGTAACCAACATGCAAAGTTATATTGTTATAGTAATTGATCTTGCTTTCCAATTTCAGTCTTCCAAATGTTCTATCTAGGTTTCTCTCCATAGTTGTATTCACAACTACATTTTGTAGTCGCAAACCATAAGTTGTCGTTCTCCTCTACAATAACTCTTGTTATTTTCTGTAGGCCCCCATAAACCTTCTTTCAAATCTTCATTTAGGAGTATTATTGTTTGCAAGATCCCTTTGTAAATTTCCAAGGAACTTGTGCATGTCATCAACCTAATCACAATACTGGAAGTCTACATCTTGCAATCTTAATAATTTTTTCAACATTAGTTTACAGGTCCAAAAAAATTTGTAATAGGACCGTGTGATTTTTTGGAACTCTCAGAGGAATTTCTTGTGTAGAAATAAATTTAAAGATTGAGAATGCAATTTTCTACTAGTCTCCTATGTGTCAATGCCAGAGTTCAACAAAGAAACATTGCACTCCTTTAATCGAATCTAGATTACTTATGAGTTTTCTTGTTTCCATAAAACAACATGCACTTATACAACAAATCGTCACATCATATGATATCTTCTAGTTAATTCCAATACTTGATTCCCAACTTCCGATGGAAATCATATTCATTAATTACAATGTTGAGATATACAATCTTTAGAGTTTACGACATTTTTCGTGAATGACCATACTCATACTCATGAGCTACCCATTGCTAAAAAGTCTTCCATGGGTTCCTGGAACTCATTTAAACTGTCTCAACAAGACTTTTGGATACTTAGAAATCTAGTCTAGACCATTTATGAATTTCCAACAACATTTCTAGAAGCTCCATGCAATTTGAATTGAGGCCATAAACACTGATAAAACTTGATAACAACACAACACTCTTATTTTATCTCACCCTCTACCTTGTTGCACATAACCTGCAAACCAAATCATCAATCAACATTTCTAGAATGTTCTAACTTGTCATATGGTTGTTAATCTCAATTTTTCTAAGGTTGAAATTCTCTCAACTTCCAAGATAACAATTTTTAACACTATCCTAAACAATGAAAACTAACATACAACATCAAAACAAGCCCTGATATCGTTGTGTCAAATTAAGAGAAATAAACCATAAAATGGACCAAATGTTCAATTACATAAATAAATGTAAATGTGTAGGATAAATGAGTCAATTTGATTAGCTTAATGCTCCTTTATCAAGTGAAAATAACATATCTACTCACAAGGGCATCCTGAGACACACCTATCAACTAAGTTCCATAGTTTGTCTACATCATATTTTATAAAACAAATTCACATGGAACTCATCTAACAGTCCCCATAATTGTAATACAGGGGATACAAATGAATGGTAGAGCATAAAACCCCAAAATAGGTATGCAACGTTTAGTTTTCCAAATTTTCAGATGTCAACATTGTAGTGGAGTTTGATTTTTGGTGGAGCCAACAAAATTGATATGGATTACCTAGGGCAACAAACATTACTGAATGTTACGTTTCTCAAAAAAATTATTCATCTCTAATACAAGATCAAATCTTTGATTCAATTTGTCACCCATGTTCTGATGGTTTATGATGTGTTGGGTATACAAGGCCATATTCATTGTACTAAGGTTTTGTACATATAACACCACAATGAATCAAAATGAATGGAGAACTTGTCCAATCTTGTAGCAATGCATCAAAGTTTGATCTCTAATTGGTCTTGGGTGTGGAGATGCCATCGACTTGAAAGGACTAATCAATTTTTTCCCTTGTATTTTCATCTAAGAATGGTAAGGAAATCCATGTAATAGTGCGGGGTATTCCTTAAAATACTACTCATCATGGTCAGTTGAAATGAAGACAATTTTGAAGTCCACTTCTCTAATAACACTTTATAGATTTCAGAAAAAACATGATGAAAAACATGCATGGAGGACACCGATGGGAAAAAAAGTATAGACCACATATTTCCCTTCCATTTCTTCAACTTTCACCTATATATTACATTGGATTCAATATAAGGATGAAATTTTCGTGTAAACTTCAAGTCTGATTCCATAGATCTCAAAGCTCTTAGAGTCGAATTTTCTCGAGAAGTACCATGGATTAAGCTCTACTTTTAGCTTGGGGGGTGTACATGATTCTTTTCAAACAATAAATAATTGGATCGACCATGTTTTCTCAACACTAGAAGTTGATCAAAGATATGAACGGGGACTACCCTTATATAAAATCCCAATTCAATGGTTAATCAAAGCTATGAAAATGTTGTAATAGATTGAATATAAATAGACCAAAGTGACTCAATTTCTCTTATTAAATAAAAATAAAATGACCATGAGGCCAGTACCTTGAGAAAATTCAATCAAATGGGTCAGTGATTGATTTAGTTAGAACACTTTTCAAATGCTTCAAGGCTATCAGATTGGCTAGTATTTTCTTTGGGAGAGAAAACAATGCAGTATGAGATCGTGCAAATATTGTACTACCTTGCTCAATTTTGTTTGCATGTGCTTGTAGAATTGTAAGTAAATTTTTAGATTCTAAGGGACTCAAGAAAGCCTTGAATGGACCAACTAAAATTGGCAGAGCTATCAGATTGGCGAAGACCGGTGTCAGTGCTAGTGTTGGGGTTGGGTTCAATGTGGATGTTACTTCAGTAGCCATAACTACAATTCATCCATTCTCATTACCATGACTACCTCCCATTATTCCCTGCATAACTATCGAATAAACTACTATCTTGATAATTACAGTACAATTCTTCATTGTTACTCCAATTGGATCATCCACACCACTTGATCAAAAAATAAAAGGAAACAAATTAAGACATGAAATGTTAGGATATTCCGACACATAGGAAATAGTTAAGGTCAACTTGGTCTAGTATAGAGTTAGGTATAGAGTTAGGTAAAGTGTGGTTCTTTACCATTGTACATTTTTTAACTTACAATCCGACGGTCACGATATGTAGTGATCCGACGGTTCATTCTCTCCTCGGTATTACCGACACTTGATCTGTGGCTTGACAGCCGATTGGTCCATGAATTCTATTTAAAGCGCATGGAGGGTCATTTGTAGGTTCACCGTGCATGAGAGAAGCTTATGTAAATTTTCATTCTTTTATAAATAAATTGCCTGTAGTAGCCACGTTGGCGCAGGCCGTGGACTGTTTCCCTCTCTGAGGGTTTTAACCACGTCAAAATACTGGTGTATTGATCTGTGATCTGTTTGTGAGCGGTGTCCTTCTGGTGTTCTGTCTGAGGAACTTACCCTGTAAATTCCTACATCACTCTCTCTTACACTTACTTTTTCCATGCATTCATATCTTCATATTTTTTCAGTCAGCCATCAATAGGTCTAGGCAACCTTGGCCTTGGCCTTTCCTTGCCCAGACAACATTGCACATTTCTGAGAGGAAGGCCTCTACCTTCCTCATAGAAAATGCACAAAACTAGCCAAACACTGTACTCCAAGCTTGCTTTACACAATTCTGAGAGGTAGTTCTCTGCAGGGCCAAAAAATTGCGCAATGCAGTCCCTGGGCCTGCATGCCTTGCTGGCTGAAATTGTGCATTGATCAATCTCAGAACCTAGTAGGTTAGTCTAGATTGTACATTGTAAAATTCCAGTAGTCAACTAGCATCTTGATAGTTCAGACTTCATTTTGCGTAGTTTTGGTAGTCAATCTCCCAGCCTCCCGATGAAAATTGCCCAATCCTTGTCATCAATCTCCCCATTATGTTGTAGGCCAGTCCTCAAGTTTGCTTTGGTTTTCAACTAACAGAATCCTTTCCATGCATGTCACCATGTCTCCAGGTATAGTAGGTCTTCATCCACCATGCATCATTTCAAGTTCAAAGGCCTCGAAGAGAGCAAGGTTGGAGGACAACAACGAAAGCACAACTGGAGATGAAGTTGAGCAAGTGTCTATGAGTTTGCCAATTCACGAAGACACCAAGCCGATTGTAGAAAAATACATCAAGTTGAAACGGTAGGACATCAATGATACATTCTCATGCACATTTTGGGAGGATCTAGAAGACTGTAGGGTCTATGTGAATATCCACAAGTCTGGCTTGTATCGGATTGCACGCAGGTATCCCGCGTTTCCATGTGCAGAAATGATACATTAGATTGTCTCGCACATTGATCTTGAGACGATGGTGTTAAGTAGTGTTAGGGGAATAGAGATTGTTATCTTTAGGGCACATGACTATTAGCACAAGTACCACTTTCTGCAACTAGTGATCATAATGGAGACACCCTTCAGAAGACCCAACAGCAATGCAAACTCTAGGGATATCTTGAAGAGTTGGGTGAAGGAACCAACCAAGTTCTAGATGACAACCAACCATATTTACAAGACAAAGATACTATGGAAAGCATATCAATACTTGGTCATCTTTTCATGCCGCTTGTACAACCAAGAGAGCACGGAGACCTTCCCGCAGAGTTCTGTGATCATGTTGGACCAACTAGCCAGTGAAGGCAAACCGTGCAACTGGTTTGACATGTTGTCTCAGAGGCTAAAGGAACAAGTGACAGGAGCCTGACAACCACCCGAAGGTCAACAGGTAGTAATATACATGTCTTCATACATTTTGGATGCAATTTGTGCCCATCAAAAATTCCTAGGCTTAAAGTGGGCATGGACATCAGCAGAAACCTCTATACACACTTATTACAAACTATTTTTGGAATGCAGCTTTTTTGAAGTCATCACACAATTTTCAGACCATTTTTTCACCCCAGTGTCCAAGGTGATATTTGAGAAGGATCCACCTTCCATGTCGAAGTCAGCAATGGAGGCAGTAGTTGACATAGCGGATTGGTATGCCTCACCTTTTGGCACCTTCATACGGATGTATAGTGCAGAGAAGCCTCTTCATGTTTTACCAAAGTTTTCCATGGACAAGCTCATCATGCAATAAGTGTCATACCACATCTCGATAGGACTATCATCTAGACTACATCGGAGGAAGAAGGCATCCTGGCCCACTCTTCTATTGTGGATCGGGTTGTACGAGATACAGAATCTCAAGCATGCTGATGTTGAGGTAGAAGAGTTCAAAAGATTAGTTTCAACACCAGAAGCTTCAATCCATACAACCGACATTGATTTGTAAAGGATCATTATGCGAGAGTGGAATTTCCTTAGATCCACAGGGCATGTCATTGGGTTGAGGAAGACCCACGAAGATATTGTCAGAGCTTCTCCAGGCCCAATGAACCGGTCGGCATAGATGTGGAATTATTAGTGGAGCAGTGTGAAGCACCATCTAGGAGAGAACCAGCATCAGCAGTAGCAAATGGTAACATACCTACGCGTGACAAAGGCAATAGAAAGATAGTTGATGACATATAGGTAGAACATAGCTGCAAGTTCAATGCAGACCCACTTGTGGAGAAAGAAGCTTTGGAGATAGAGGCAAAGAGGTGGTAGCATGACAAGAGGAACATGCAAAGGTAGAGAGATAAACATATGATGAAGGAAATAGTGAAGGAGTTGTAAGAATTTAAGCAACAACTCTGGGAAGAACAAGAGCTGTGCAGAAATGAGAAGGACAGACACAAGAGGAGGCATAGGCGGACACAAGAGGAGGCATAACATGCATATATTGATGAAACTACACCCGTATAGGTGGTAGACGCATCCAAGCAGCTGACACAAAGGAGATAGGGTGAGTAGTCATAGGAGTAGGATTTCGCTAAAGGGATTGAATATATACTTGAGCAGATGGATACGGAGATGGAGAAACCAAAGTTAGAACAAGGCATTGAACTCATGCTTTACAACCAAGAGATCGACCCAGCTTCAGCAAATCCAAAAGCAGATCAAGTATTGAGTGATCAAGGAGATACTAAGAGCCTTGAAGACAATCTGGAAGCAGATATGCACAACATATCATTCAATGAGTCACAACATAGAGTTATGAAATCGCGCAGAGTGACTACTCCAGATGTCCACACACCTCTTACAAAGTTTGAGGAACAAGTGATCGTCTTTGATGTGCGCAAGCATCCAACAACATTGGTTGATTCTATCAGAGCGTACATTGAAGCGACCAAATCGAGTTTTCACTTCTTGATAGTAGAGAATGAGCGAATGGCTAAGGAGTTGTAGGAAACCAAGCATGGAGGAGAACAGGTCACATCATCCGTGAGAGAGGAGTTGAAGAAGGTGATACTGGATGAAGTATCGTCCCTTGAGACATTCATGTTGATGTTGTATTCCAGATTCAGTACCATGCATAAGGCAGTTGTCCACCTCAACGATTGGAAGCAACGTTGTGCTAGGAGAGAACGTATCTTATTAAACCTGCATATTATTGTCGACCACATGCAAACATGGACAATGAGATACAAAGGAGCCCCATTACACTTTCCTAAGTTGATGAAGCCCAAGGCGGTTTAGTTTAAGGTAGGCATCCGGAGTCAGATCTGGAACTATGAGGAACTCCCACAACTCATCACCAGTTTGCTAGCTTCCCATGCATGGGTGTTCAAAAGCATGGATGTTGTTTTGTGGGTGCATGCAATCCCATCTATTGGGACACTCACCGGGCAAAGACAAAGAATCAAGATTAGTTGTAGTTGGACACGTACTTTGACGACTTGATGCTCATAGCCACCAGCGGAGACTTGGCGATCACTGTAGACACTATGATTCAGTTATTCATTGGTTTGACTATACTCAAGAAAATGATGCACATGTTATTAGACAAGTTGGACAGAGGAGCTAAATTAGTGTACACGGATGCAACAAAGGCAAGAGTTCATTTCTAAAAAGTTCACCACAAAGTACACAGACACCATCACGGACTACCAAGCTTGGCATCAGTTTGCCACCGTCGACCATCATGAGGATGTAGAAGAGTTTGTCTTTCCATAGTTGTCCGAGTCTTAGTAATTTCTTGCATGACTTGCTCAAGCCATTTTGTCTCACATGGGTACATGTGCATATTGTATGTAACATATTGTAAAGTAGAAGTCCAAGTGTCAATAGTTGAATGTAACAGTCATAGAGTAGTTGAAGAGTCATGAGGGTAGGTGAATAGTGACAAAGGGGAATGTCAAGGGTCACCCCACCCTTTTCTATTTATATAACCTCATAACTCATTGTAGAGTCTTTTTGGCAGCCAAGCTTCCTATAGGAGTATCTTAGAGAAAGCGTGGAGAGAGTTGGCATGAGCCTTGACTTCTCCACAGTGCAGAGCTAGTACATCTTTTTGGAGGAGCAGGCAGCAGCGACTGTAATGTTTTGTTATCAATACTAGTGGTTGGTCATGGTTGTACTGTATGATTGGAAATTTCACTTATTAATATAATAGAGCCAACACGTTTCATGCATGTGTTTTTATTATATTATAGTTAACTTGGTTACTCTAATATATATGTATCTGTTTGATTACACATGTATGTATATACTCTTTCTGTTTATGTATGTATGAATCTTAATGAGATGTGTTGGTGGTTTAACCATCACTTTGGATTGTTGGTTCACTTGCCTCCCAGTTCGTGATGCATCTTTGCTCATGTTTTCCCTTCCAAGCTACATGTTTACACAGGTTTCCAAGGGGCACACTCATTCCACCTTCCGTGTGTTATAACCATTCATGCACTTTCCTTGGCTTCATGCACATGTCACACCCTTGCTACCAACAAGGACAACTTACTTACATTGTGTGCAACTGCGGTCAAGGCGATACCGTACAACCCACTACTAGGACTCCTACACCGAACGGTTTGAGTTCTAGTTGGGACTTCTTATCAGGGAGAACCCTTGACATGTTGGCAGGTCCAGCACCCTCAACAAGTTGTAACAAGTCGAATCTGGTATTGCAATTGGAAGAATTTGGAAAACAACCGCAACGGCAAATCTACAAAAATGACCTTCGAAGAACCTTGTGTTTCTCTCAGTCCAAAGAGAATTTTAGAAAATTTCCCATCAAAATTCTAATTTGGTCCATTCTACACAAAACCCATGTCTCAGATTTTCAAGATTCATCTTCATTTTCCCGAAATGTCCAATGCAAAACTATCACTTTTTATCCCATAGAATTTATGAGTTGGAATATTTGATTATGAGTTGGAGATCAAATTTGCAATCTGGAAGAGATCTTGGAGGCTAAAATAGTGAGTGATGTTATAAAAAATTCATTAATAAATCATCACTGGAAAAATGATGCATAATAATCATCAATTTATTAAAAATAAATCAAAACAAGTATTATTTACTCATAAGAGCATAAATAACCAAAAGATGGAATTATATGATAGATTACGATAAACAACATGATAAAGAATGTTATAAATGGATGAAATATATGTTAAATATTTATAATAATAATGACAAATTAGAGGCCCAACACTTGGTTAGAAAGAATACAGATGAATATTCATTTAGTAATTTTGTAGATCATTTTTTGCATGTATCCTTGTTTCTTCTTAGCGGCAATGTGTTGTAGCGGCTACAACCACCCTCCAAAATTTCGCCTTAGCTTTTTTTTGGAGCCTCCCTACCAACCATCCTTAGCAACATGTTTTCTACCATATTTCCAGCCTATGCATGATGTTAGAACCTAAATCTTCCTTAGGCTGAAGGAAGGTAAAATTCAGGGTAACCACAAACCACTCTCAGTCTGGTAGCTAGCCCTACCAGAACAGGAGAGGGCTCTCTCCGGGTCACGCTCAGTAAGAGAAAATCAATGGGGCTGGAGATGACCAAAATAGGAAACTGATTTTAGGCTAGTAAATAGATATGAAAGAGGTATTTTGATGAATGACTAAGTTTTTTGGGCTGTATGGGGACAAAGGACAACATGAGCTGAGAAATTAAATCAAAGACACAGATTGTTTCTTGAGGCATGATAATCAGTAAGTTTAGCAATAAAATTTGAATAATATGGAGTGGAAAGACTGTATGAGAAGCTAAAAAGAGCATAGGTGATGAATCCTTTTCAAACAGAAGAGGAACACAGAAAATGAATGTTTTCCCAAGGCAGAGCAACTAACTGGATTCTGCCTCTCATACTTAAAAATCATTCAACTGGAAATGAAATATGAATGAACTGCAAGACATTACAAGTTACATATGAAACGGAAAGAAGAAAAAAATTGCTAAACTCACACCACATGAGTCTCCTAAATCAGAGCTATATCATTTCATTAAAATCTCTGCCAAAATTGTACAATGCAAGTGCTGGGTTTTTCCTCCACACTGCTCCCAGAAATTCCAACCCACCCTTTGCAAATGGTTTTTCATACAATAAATAGACTTTTCCATCAGGAAATGGATCGACCCAAAGTTGGGGAGTTTTTTAAATCATTACAAACTGGAAATGAAAAGCCAACCATTAGTGATAGGTGCAGCGTTACAAAAATAACAAAATTGTAGCATAGATTTTTTGGGTGACTGCTCACCTTCCTTTTTCCACTTGGATAGAAGCCAACCTTTAATGAAAATTCTTTTCAAACTTTGCCTTAGGTGCTGGGAAAAATTTATTTTAAATGAATGGGCCCACTTGGAGAAAATCACAAATCGAAATTTCGCGGAGCGGAAGTGATTTTGGCCTTTGGGTTTCTGTGCGCCGCGCCCAAAACAGTATGCATCGCGCCACTTTGGAGCTAGTTTTGAGGCTATTCATCAAGTCCAAATTGTGTCCAAGTGTGCTTGTTATAAATCCCTACCTATCTACTTTCCAACCCAAGTGGAATTTCTGAATTTGGTGCTCATTTGCCCCTCCAAAACCTCAATCTCCCAAGACTGCTTCCTATGTGTCAAAATAGGGGCAGAGAGTTTTGAGTGTTTTTGACCTCCTGAGGACTCAAAACTTGCCCAAAATTCTTGGCCATGCACCAGCAGTCATGATTTTTCATGAAAAATCCAAAAATATAAACGTTTTGTGATTTGGAGTTCCCTATCAAAAGCGCGCGCCAGGTAGCGCGACACACAAGGAGAAAAACCCTGTTTTTTGTACAAAAATTTGTCAAAATGCCAAAAATGCCCCAAATTTCTTGAAATTTGGGCTGGAGCTTCTCCATCAAGTGTCATGATAAGCTAAAGAGGATTTGGCCAATATCTGAAGATGATCATGCTCCCTTTGCCTCTTTTTCTTCTTTATTGCCTTCTTTAGTTTTGCTTTTAAATTCCTTATTTATGCCTTGCAAACATGATTGCGTGCCCAATAATGGTTTTTCATGTGCCTGAGCATGTACTTGTCCTTGTCTGCTTTCGCCAACAGCTCCTCTAAGTGGATTTTGATCCTCTCGGGCCAATTCTCTCGATCAACCTTTATCTCCTGCTGAATGGGTGTCCTCTCATTTAGGCTTCGTTGGGCAGCCTGCTGGTCTTCACGGATGTTTTGCCACCTCTATGAGGCCTCCTGGGTGCATGTACCTCTGTTGGCGAATCACTGTGTGTCTCTTATTCATGATCATATGATGGATCAGATATCATGTCTACTGGTGGACAAACTGTCTTGGACAAATAGGTGTTGATATGTCACACTGTCTTGTAATGCCTTTGATGATGTGCTTGACCTTTGTCACCAAGAGAAAATAATGACATGAGGGACAGTAAGGGGAGGGAAAAATAGTGGGGGATTAGGGACTATTGGGAGAGATTTTTTTGGGAAATATAGGAGGGTTGTGAGGGGTTTTATGTGTGGGATAGGGTTTAGGGTTTCACCTTTGAAAGTTTTGGGAAAGGGAATTTAGGATAGGGGTTTAGTAACTTTAGGGGATGGGGAACAATGGAGTCAAGGAACAAAGGAAATTAAGGACAAGAGAAATAATGGAAAAGAGTAACCTTGGTGGTGAACAAGTTTTGAAACCCTAGGCAGTAGTTTACATGTGAGGAATTCAAAATGAAAGCGTTGAATTTTTGTTTCAATCATTAGCATCCATAAACCACCATACCCTAGCACAAACTTGGATGAAACACATAAATGGAGGCTCTACCTACTTGTGGAATGAAGAATTTGCAATTTGGAGGAAGATTTCAATGCATTTTAGGCCTTTTAGCACAGTGCGTCGTGCCTCCCCAGTGCGCCGCGCCTTCCCAGTGCACCGTGCCTTCCCAGTGAATTTCTCCTTTTCCATGTGACTTTTGGAAGCCTTCTCGGTGTCAAAATTGGGTGCAAGATAGCGCGTTGGAAATTTCTTTGAGTCTACTTTCCAACTCAACTAAAATTTTTCAATTTTGAGTTTATTTTCCTTGTCAAAGAGCAAATCTCCTAAGACTAGTCAAAATGTGCCCAATGAGGTTGCCTCAAGGTAGAGTGCTATTGTAGTCAACTTTTGAAGGTGTTCCTCAACTCCAAATTGAGCTCATGATAGCTCATTGGAAAGATCTTTGTGTCTAGTTATCGTTTTACTCATCACAAAAGTCATTTCACTAATCGAGCTAGGAGAAAACTTGATTTTCCCAAGGTCACGTTAGAGGTGCATCAATTCTCCCAAGGCAATTCTAGTTTTGACATTTCTCTAAAACCATGACACCTATGTAAAAAGTGAAGGATATTTTCCTTCCTTGGCCTATTTTGAACAAAAACCTCTCTCAATTTTCCAAAATTCATCTTTTCTTGCTCAGAAATATCATTTGAGTGAATTATTGAGCCTTCCTCTAGCCTGCAAGTATTATTGAAGCACTTTGAGAACAACAATTTGCAAACCCTAGACCTAATGACCAAGTTGAATCTTTGCTTATCAAGCGATAAAACAAGACTGTAAATGATTTCAAGATTGTCCTAATGAACTTTAATAAACAGATCTGAGCCAGTAGGACATGGAATAAGGGATAAATGGGTGACTAGGTCCTTCTGTCAGAATATGGCATGCTCCTAAATGGAATGCAGGTGATCGAGCAGAATGGGACACCTAAAAATGAAATGCAAAAATATTTTTGATCTCTGAGGAGGACTGACAAGACCAAATCTAACACATGATATCTTGTTGCATCCCCGTAACAGGATGTTTCTCTATATGTGGTTCAGTTCTAGGCTGAGCATGTCCCTCAAGAAATTGCGCAATTCTCGGAAACAGTTAATTGCTCAGCCTAGAAATTGCACAGTCGCTCTGGGTAGCCAGTCTAGCTCCTTCCCATAAATGTACAAATTTCCCCCCTCATTCAAGCAGGCTACTGCATGTGTCCTTGGGTTGATCGGTTCCACCTATGACCAAGAAAACTTGACTTGCATGCATGGGCTGCTTTTTCCCGAAATAGAAAAAGGCAACATGCAAACGCATCCCTATATTTTAGGGAGCTACTTTTACCAGCTAGAGGTTACATGCAAAGATCATTTTAGAATCTTTCCTCCAAGTGTTGCTTTTTCCTATATTTGTGGCATGCACATCATGAGCCTCAAACTTATTTATTCGACACTTCAGACCTCAATTCTTCACATCGGTCTTGAAGCTCTGACATCCCATAGCAAATCCAAGAGTCTTTGACACATCCAACTCAGCTATTTCCAAGTAAGCAGCCTTAACCTGTCTTTTGCACCATTTCTGTCACCTTTTTTGTTTTGGCTTGTGTGTGTGTTGCTTGCTTGATTTCTGTGAATGCTTGGCGTCGTTTACATGCATATTAGATTGTACTAGCACCATTTCAGTTTTTGTTAGCATCTTACTGTTGTCGCATGCATGACACTGTTTTGCACGAATGGTTGTGAATTTGGCGACTTGCTTCACACACATGCATTTTGTTACATCTTTTGAATGCTCCATTCATTGTTTGCATCATGATCATTCACTCCTAAGTATACTCAGTATCGCCATGCATTCATATTCACATTTTCATTCAATTTCCCTTCGGTGGGTCTGGGCACCCTTGGCCTGGACTCTACCTCACCAAGACAACATTGCGCAATCATGAGAGGGAAGGATCTACCTTCCTCTCAGGAAATGTGCATTTTTTCCCAGTGACTGTCCTTTAGTCTTGCATTGTGGAATTCTAGGAGGTAGTGATTGTTGGCCTAGAAAATTGTGCAATGCAATCACTGGGCCTATGACCATTACCAAATGAAATTGTGCAATGCACAATTCCAACAGCCAGTAGGCTAGTATCGATTACGCACTGTGCAATTCCAACATCTAGCCAGCCTCCAGATAGTCTGGACTACCTTTTGCCCAGTTCTTGCAGCTAGTCTCCCAGCCTCCCAGCAAAACGTTGCGCAATCCTTGCTAGTGAATCCCCAGGTATGTTGCATGTCATTTGGTAAGCTTCCTTTGGTTTTAGTTGAAAGATTTCTATCCATGCATGTCACAATGTCTCTAGATCTAGTAGGTGTTCATCCGCCTGTAGTTTAGGATCAATGGCCTCCAAGAGAGCAAGATCAAAGGACATCGACGAAAGAGAAACTAGAGAAGCAGTTGAGTGAGTGTCTATGAGTTTTCTGATCTATGAAAACACCACGTTGATTGTAGACAAGGACATCAAGTTGAAATGACAAGAGGTAAATGATGCATTTACAGGAACAATTGGGGAAGACATCATTGACCACCAACTCTATGTGAACATCCACAAGTTTGGCTTGTACTAGATCACATGTAGATATCCTGCATTCCCATGCATAGACATAATGCATTGGATCATCTCAGACACTGATCCAGAGACGATGACATTGAGCAGTGTCAGCGGGATGAAGATTTCTACCTTTAGGGAATAGGATTATAAGTAGATGTATCATGTGTCAAAGCCTGTGATCAACATGGAGACACCCATTAGCATACCTAGTAGTAATTTCAACTCTAGAGCTATCTTGAAGAACTAGGTGAAGGAGCTGGCCAAATTCAGGATGACACCCAACCAAGTCTACAAGATGAAGATATTGTGGAAGGAATATCAATACTTGGTCATCTTTCCATGTCACTTTTATAGCTGAGAGATCACAAAAACCTTCCCACAGATTTAGGTGATCATGTTGGACTAACTGGCCAGAGAAGGCAAAGTGTGCAACTGGTTCGACATGTTGTCTCACCAGTTGAAGGAATAGGTAGCAAGAGCTTGACAGCCGCCCGAAGGTTAGCAAGCAGAAATCTACATGTCCTCTTACATCTTGGATGCAATCAATGCCCATTAGGAGTTCTTAGGCTTGAAATGGGTATGGAAATTCGCAGAGACCTTTGTGAACGCTTATTGTAAGATGTTGCCTGAATGCATCTTTAGAGGAGTTATCACATAGCTGTCCGATCATTTTGTCGCCATAGTGTAGAAGATTATATTTGAACAGGATCCACCATGCATGTCAAAGGAAGCAATGGAAGCACTAATTGACATAGCTAATTGGTATGCCTCACCGTCCGACACCTTCATACAAATGTGTAGTGTGGAGAAGCCTCCGCATGTTCTACTGAAGTTTTCCTTGGACAAGAACATCGTGTAGGAAGTATCATACCACATCTCCACAGGATGGTTAGCTAGGCTGCACTGGAAGAAGAAGGCACCTTGGCTTGCTCTTCTATTGCGGAATGGGTTATACGAGATATGTATTTTAAATCATGTAGATGTCGAAGCAAAGGAGATCAAGAAATATCCATTCGACACCTGAAGCTTCAACCTATATGACCCGCATTTTTTTGTGAAATATCACTGCACAAGAGTACAGTTTCCATGGATCCACGGGGCGTTTCATTGGGTGGAGCAAGACCCATGGATATATTGTTACAACTTCTTGAGCCCCAATTAACTAGTCGGCATCGCTATGGAATGGTTAGTGAAGTAGCGTGAAGCAACATCTAGGAGAGCGCCACCAGTAGAAGTAATAGAGGTAAACATACCAGTGTGCGATACAAGAAAGAGGAAGATTATCATCAGCATGGAGGATGAACAAAGCTACAAGTTCTGAGCAAACCCACTTGTGCAGCAAGAATATTTGGAAATAGAGGCAAAGAGGCAACAATGCGACAAGAGGAATGCACAAAGGTAGAAAGAAAAACAAAGAATGCAGGAAACAAAGAAGGAGTTGCATGAGTTGAAGGAGCAACTCCGGAAGGAATAGGAGTTACATAGATAGGAGAAGGAAGTGCAATAGGAATAGGTACAACAGGGGCTACAAAATGTACAAATAGATGAAATTGTGCCCATACAGGTAGCAGACTCATCAGAACAGTTGGCACCAAGCAGACAGGGTGAGAAATCGTAGGAGCATGAATTCGCTCAGGAGATAGAGCAAGCACTTGAACCTATGGATATGGATATGGAGCAATAGGAGTTGGGGAAAGATATCAACCTCATGCCTCACCACCAAGAAGTCGACCCACTATCTTCACCAAATCCAGAAGTGGAGCAAGTCCCAAGTGACCAAGGAGACATTGAAATCCTTGGAGACAATCTGGAGGGAGAGATTCACAACATCTCATTCGACAAGTCCCAACATAGAGTTGTGCAATCTCGCAAAGTGTCGACTCTATATGATCACACATCTCATACGCAGTTTGAGGAATGAGTGATTGTGTCTGAAAAGCGCAAGAATCCATCAACATTGGTCGATGCTACCATAGCATATGCCGAAGCCACTAGCTCGAGTGTTTGCTTCTAGATAGCTGTGAATGAGCGAATGGCTAAGGAATTATAGATGTCCAAGCAAGGAAGAGAATTGGTTACATCATCCACTGAAGTAGAGTTGAAGAAGGCAATACTGGATGAAGTATTTTCCCTTGATATAGTCATGCGAGTGTTGTATTCCAAGTTTGGTACCTTGCATAAGGCAGTTGTCCATCTCAACGGCTGGCATCAGTAATGTGCGAGGAGAGCACATATCTTTTCAACTGTGCATGCTATTGTTGATTACATGCAAACATGGACAATGAGATATAAGGGAGGCCCATTACACTTGCCTAAGATGATGAGGCCCAGAGAGGTCAAGCTAAAGGCACACATCCAAAGTCAAATCTAGAACTATGAAGATCTCCTGCAACTTATTAGTAGTCTACACGCTGCCCATGCACGAGTTTTCAAGTGTATGGATGTTGTTGTGCATGCACATGCAATTCCATCTATTGGCACACTCACCCAGGAAAAGATAAAGGCATAGGTCTGACTAGAGCTTGACTCATACTTTAACGAGTTGATGCACATAGCCGCTAGCCTAGACTTCATAATCAGTTCAAACACCATGCATCAGTATGTCATTGGTTCGGTCACACTCAAGACAATGATGTGTGTGTTATTAGATGAGTTGGACAGAGCGGCTCGAGTAGTGTATCCAGATGTTATGGTGGTAAGAGTTTGTTTCCAGAAACATGTTACCTTAGAGTACATGGACACCATCACAGACTACCGAGCTTAGCATCAATTCGCTACTATCGACCACCATGAGGATGTCGAAGAGTTAGTTTTCTCACAGTTGTCTAAGTCATAATGTTGCCTTGCATGGCTTTCTTAAGCCTATTTTGTCTCACATGGGTACATGTGCAAATTGTACGTAATGTCTTGTCAAGTGTAAGTTCAAGTGTCGATAGTTGGATATAATAGTCATAGAGTAGATGAAGAGTCATGAGGGGAGATGAATTATCACAAAAGGGAATGTCAAGGGCCATCCCATGCTTTTCTATATATAGTCCCTCATAACTCATTGTAGAGGCTTTTGGTCAGCCAAGCTTCCAATAGGAATATCTTAGAGAGAGCTTGGATTTATTGTAGTGAGCCTTGGCTTCTCCACTGTGCGGAACTAGTATATCTCTTTGGAGGAGCAAGGAATAGTGACTGTAACGTTCCACTGTCGGAACTAGTGGTTGGACATGGATGTATTGTATGACAGGAACTTACACCTCTTAATATAACAGAGCCATCATGTTTCATGCATATGTCATATTGTATTTTAGCTATCTTGTTTACTCTAAATGATATATGTATCTGTTTGCTTACGCATGCATGTGTAGATATTTTTTGTATATGTATGTATGAATATTTCTTAAATGTGTTGTTGGTTTAACCATCACTTTGGATTTCTAGCTTACTTGCCTTCCATGTTGTGATGCATCTTTGCTCATGTGTTCCCTTCTTAACTCCATGTTGTCACAGGTTTCTAGGGGGCGCACTCAGCTCACCCTCCACATGTTAGAACTGCTCATGCACCTTCCTTGACTTAACGCATATGTCATACCCTTGCTACCAACAGGGACATCTTACTTTCTTTTGTGTGAAACTGCAGTCAAGGCGACACCGTACGACCCACTGTTGGGACTCCTGCACCAAACGGTCTGAGGTCTAATTGGGACTTCTTACTGAGGAGATCCCCTGACATGTTGGTGGGTCCAACACTATCAACATTTCTGGTGCTAGAAGGATCCAGATGACAAGATGTGTCCTCTCATCATGTTTTGTACCCTTTCAGATCTATCATGGATTCTTGCACACTCACCCCTCCACGATGTTTTTCACATGCCGAACCTCCCAACATCACAAGGGATTTTTTAGATATCTTATCCAAATACATGTATGACGGTGAAGGTGAAGTGGGTTGGCCTATGTTATTACATGAATTCCTTACCATGCTTGACGAGGAAGATGGATGTTCTGATGAATAGGCCAATTTGCTACTTGCATACACACTTCATGAATCCCCACTATTGTGGCTTTGCAGCCTACCAGCAAACAACATGCACTCACTCGAGCGTTTATGTGATCTCATTAAATATACTTTCCATCATTTTGATCTAGAAAATATTGACCACAAACTGTTACAACAACGAAAGGCCCTACATGAATCGCCTGATGATTTTTGGCAACGCTTCTGTGTTTTGCATTTTCAAGCTCTAAAAAGTTAGATGAAGTTTCAGTATCTCATTGACATATTCGAGTATTACCTTGTCAAATCTGTCAATGCCAAGAATAAATTTGAGCCCATTCCTTGCTCAGCATACTTCAGTGATGGAGCTACACAATCACAGATGGATATGGTCACTGTCACTAGTGACTGAACGCTGTCCCCTCATCAAACAACTCCACCACTGTAGAGTGATGTGGGAGAACATGCACACACATCTGTTCAACTGTCACATCCTCCCAACATAACTTCTCTTAATTTTCATGCAGATGGTTGTGTGTCCATTGATTTGTCACATTCATTTTGTATGATAAATTCCATCTTTGTACTCGGATGATCCTTCGGATGATACTGTCTTGTGTTCTTCCATTCCAGACTCTACACTTGTTGTGAATGAGGATCAAGCCATTGATGGAGTTGGTGCTGCACAACCAACATGTGATGTCATTCATGAAGAGTATGACTGGGAGCTTGAGCATCAACACTCAGTGAAGGATCACTCCCTTCTATCCAAACCTCTTCCATTCTTTTCTCACATCTTTGGTGAACCTTCCATGCATGATTTCGCATGTGTATCTCCATCTACGGATGCACCCATTGTTGATCACTCGTAGGACACATCGGATGTCAGTCCATCTTTAGACAATGGAGAGGACCAACTATTCTTTGAAAATCCACTTGAGTTTTCATCTTCTTTTTCTGGAAACACAAAGAGTGAATCTGTCTACTTCTCATCTGCCCTTTTTTTTTATTTATTAGATCATAAGGATGCTTATGAAATCATTTAGTTTTCTTATCTTAACTGTCGTGGTCCATTTACTCCCATATTCGATCACGATGAGGATTTTATCATAGTTGATTTTTTGAATCCACCTGTTTATGATGATCTATCTGATGATGAAGTCGAAACCCCCAAGGTTGTCAACGAACTTCAGCCCGAGATGATGGTTATGTCAGACCCTCACTATACTAAGGTTAGTTTCACTTCCGATAAAGAAATTGTTGAAACACCAAAGGCTCCTCATCACTCATCTGTATGCATTGAATATCAATCTCACACACAGATCATGCTTCCTCAAATCAAACTACACTATCCCATCACTAATGCATTGGAAGAATCTTACATTGCAAGCACACGGGCACGTTGCAAGTTGTCTCTGTTTCTTTCATTTTCTTGCATGTCACAGTGAAGAGTATGCATATTATTCATAGTTACATGCAGTGTCACACAACACCATGATCATTCCATGGACTGCATGTCATGTACCTGCACTCACTTATGTTCAATGGACACATTTAAACTTGAAGTGTGTTTGTCTTCATTGTTATATCTTTCATGTTTGCTGGTTCACACAGTTGAGTTGGTTGCAGACCATGCCTTCATCAACATGGGTCAACCAATGCGCCAATGGCTGCATTGGAAGTATCACTTCATGTGATTGGGCCCATGCACCATTAGCTTAGGAGTAGGAGTAGTGTTTGATTTTGTTGGTTTTCTTGCATGCTTTTTTGTTTACTTGCTTTGCGTGTTTGCTTGTCTGCTTGCTTGTTTGATTACTCGCTTTGCTATCACATTTACTTCTGCTTTTGATTTTTTAGCTTGTTTTGTGTTCATAGGTTAGTTTCACACAAAAATTGTGCATGGCTCTTAAAACAAGCTCGGTAAAGTACAAGAGGCCTTGTGCAACTATCACGACTTCATTATTTGTCATCCTGCCTTTATATGAAAAACTTGTTATCTTTATTCCATGATACGTCAATGGAAAATACGTATTGTTTGAAGTGAACCTTGGTGAAAACACAATGCTTGTGCACTAACTAGTGTCACCTACTCTAGTCTGTTGTTTTTGGGTTAACCCTTGGCAGATCATTCAAGTAAAAAAGGTGAGGGTAAAATCCTAACAAGCACGTTAGAGGTATATAATATACTACTTCTATGAAGGAACAAACTATTCTACTCTCAATAAGTCAATATCCCTCTTCCACCTCTAAAATGAATAAGTGTTATGCATAGTTATGAAAATGAAAAATGAAAAAATGAAGAGTGAAAATTTTCAAAAATGAAAAATGAATAAGACGAAAGAAGAGAAAGGCTTCCTGCATAGAGAGGTGATGCAAGTAACTCCATTGGAGTACTAACTAGGCTCGTTGGTAGCGAAGCCATGCTTGTGTTCCTACATGACTCTGCTGGGGCACTGTACAGGCCTACTAGCAGTGGAGCAACACAAGAGATGAAACTAAGACTCTAACGACTATACTGCTTTTGCACCAATATAGCCCTCATCCCCAATTTAAAAAACTATGTTGGCTTGGGTTGGAATGTGTGTCGACTGAACAAGACCTTTGAAAATGCTACATCCTACAATCAAGCAAGTGTGGAAACCAAGATGAACAGAGAATTGAAAAATACTTCCGGAGGTGTTAGACTTGCTTTTCACGAAAAGGTCCTTTCAGAGTACTTAGGTTCTACCAGTGCATCGCCAAGTGTTGTAGCGGCTACAACCACCCTCCAAAATTTTTCCTTAGCTTCATTTCTTAGCCTCCCTACCAGCCATCATCAACAACATGTCTTGCACTATCAAGTACATGAACTTCAATGGTTTTCTAGCAGATTTCCACCTTGTGCATGATAGCTTGTTGCATCCCCCTCATAGGCTATTTTTCTAGACTTGGTCTAGCTACAGGTTGAGCAGTTCCCTCAAGAAATTGTGCAATTCTAGAGGGGAACTAGCCTTCCCTTCAGAAATTGCACAATCCTGACTGGTACCCTGCTGCGGTCAGGAATTGTGCAATTTTGCCTGTCAACCTTCCCTAGAAAAACTACGCAATCTGACCCAGCAGGACTACTCAACCCATAAATTGTGCAATTCTAGGCAATAGTCAGCTGCTTAGCCAAGAAATTGTAGAATCCCTCTAGGCATCTAGCCCATCTCCCTCCCAAAAATGTACAAATGTTCCCCCTCAATCAAGCAGGTTGTTGCATGTGCCATTGGGATGACCAATTCCACTTGGGAACAAGAAAACATGACTTGCATGCATGGGCTGATTTTTTCCAGAATAGCAAAAGGAAACATGAAAAAAGCTTCCCTATATTTTAGGGAGCTATTTTTAGCAGCTGGAGGTTACATGCAAATATCGTTTTAGAATCGTTCCTCCAAGTGTTTTGTTTTCCTAGATTTGTGGCATGCGCATCACGAGCCTCAAACTTATTTATTCAACGCTTTATACCTCACTTCTTCACATCAATATTTGAGCTCTGACATCCCACAAAACATCCAAGAGTCTTTGACACATCCAACTTAGTTATTTCCAGGTAAGTATGCTTAACTTGTCTTTTGTAGCATTTTTGTCACCTTTTATGTTTTGGCTTGTGTGAGTGTTGTTTGCTTGATTTTTGTGAGTGCTTGATGTCATTTACATGCATATTAGCTTGTACTAGAACTATTTTAGTTTTCATTGGCATCTCACTGCTGTCACATTCATGACACTATTTTTCATGAACAGTCACTGATTCAGCGACTCGCTTCACATACATGCATTTTGTTACATTTTCTGAATCTTCCATTCACTGTTTGCATGCATGATCATTCACTCCTTCATAGACTTAGTATCACCATGCATTCACTTTCAAATTTGCTTTCAATTACTTGTCGGTGGGTCTGGGTAGCCTTGGCTCGGACTCTACCTTGCCAAGACAACATTGCACAATCCTGAGAGGGAAGGCTCTACCTTCCTTTCAGAAAATGTGCATTTTTTCCCAATGACTGTCCTATAGACTTGCATTGTGTAATGAAATCACTGGTTTTGTGACCACTGCTAGCTGAAATTGTGCATTGTGTAATTCCAATAGCCAACAAGCCAGTCTAGATTGCGCATTGCATAATTCCAGTAGCAATCTAGCCTCTAGATAGTCTAGACTACCTTTTTCGTAGTTCTGATAGCCAGTCTCGTAGCCTCCCATGACAAATTGTGTAATCCTTGCTAGCCAATCCCTAATTATGTTGCATGTCGTTCCTCAACTTTTCTTTGGCTTTAATTGAAAAATATCTTTCCATCCATGTCGCTATCTCTCTAGATCTAGCAGGTGTTCATCCGCCTCTCAACAGTTGAGGATCAATGGCCTCCAAGAGAGTAGGATCAAAGGACACTACCAAAAGCGCAACTGGCACAACAGTTGAGTGAGTGTCTACAAGTTTGCTAATCTATGAAGACACCAAGCTGATTGTAGACAAGGACATCAAGCTGAAATGGCAAGAGGTCAATGATGCATTTGCATGAACATTTGGGGAAAACCGTGAAGACTGCCAAGTCTATGTGAACATCCAAAAGTTTGAGTTGTACTGGATTGCATGCAGATATCCTACATTCCCATGTGCAGACATTGTACATTGGATCATCTCACACACTGATCTAGAGACAATCACATTGAGAAGTGTCAACGAGACGAAGATTGCTACCTTTAGGGCACATGATTATGAGAATATATATCACATGTTGAAGTCTGTGATCACCATGGAGATACCCTTCAACATACGTAGCAATAATGCCAACTCCAGTGATATCATGAAGAACTGGGTGAAGGAGCCAGCCAAATTTAGGATGACACCCAACCAAGTCTACAAGACGAAGATACTACAGAAGGCATGTCAATACTGGTCATCTTTGCATGTCTCTTGTATGACCAAGGGAGCACAGAAACCTTCCCATAGAGTTGGGTGATCGCATTGGACCAACTGGCCAGAGAAGGAAAAGCTTGCAACTAGTTTGACATGTTGCCTCACTAATTGAAGGAACATGTATCAAGATCTCGACAACTACCTAAAGGTTAGGAAGAAGAAATCTTCATGTTTGCCTACATCTTGGATGAAATATGTGCCCGTTAGGATTTCTCGGGCTTGAAGTGGGCTTGGAAATCGATGGAGATCTATGTGAACACTTATTGTAATATGTTTTGCGAATGCAGCTTCAGAGGAGTTATCACACAACTATCCGATCATTTTATCAACCTAGTGTACAAGATGATATTTCAACATGATCCACCCTCCATGTCAAAGGCAACAGTGGAGGCATTGATCGACATAGCTAATTGGTATGCCTCATCGACCAATACCTTCATACAAATGTACAACTCGGAGAATCCTCCACATGTTCTACTGAAGTTTGCCTTGGACAAACTCATCATGCAGGAAGTGTCATACAACATCTCGACAGGATGGTTAGTTAGGCTACACCAGAACAAAAAGTCACATTGGCCCGCTCTTCCATTGCAAATCCGGTTATACAAGATACGAAATTTCAACCATGTGGATGTCGAAATAGAGGAGATCAAGAAATATCCATTTGATGCCCAAAGCTTCAACCCGCATGACTTGCATTGTTTTGTGAAAGATCATTGCACAAGATTACAATTTCCATGGATCCACGGGGCATTTCATTGGGCAGAGGAGGAACAATGGATATATTTTTATGACTTATCTAGGCCCAATGAACTAGTCAGCATCATTGTGGAATGGTCAGTGAAGCAGTGTGAAGCAACATATAGGAGGGCACCAGAAGGAGCAATAGCAAAGGTAAACATACTAGTGTGCGACAAAGGAAAGAGGAATATTGTCATCAACATTGAGGAGGAACAAATCTGCAAGTTCGGAGTAGACCCACTTGTGTAGAAAGCATCTTTCTCAATAGAGGAAAAGAGGCAACAACACAACAAGAGGAACGCGCAAAGGTAGAAAGAAAAATAGAGAATGGAGGAAATAGAGAAGGAGTTGCATGAGTTGAAGGAGCACTCTGAAGGAGTATGAGTTACACAGATAGGAGAAGGAATCACAGTAGGAATAGTTATAGGAGGGGGAACAACATGTACATACAAATGAAACTATGCCCATACAGGTGGTAGACTCATCAGAATAGCTAGCACCAAGTAGACAGGGCGAGAAATCGTAGAAGCAGGAATTCACTCAGGAGATAGAGAAAGCACTTGAATAGATGGCTACAAATATGGAGCAATAGGAGTTAGAGAAATATATTGACATCATTCCTCACCACCAAGAGGTTGACCCACTAGCTTCACCGAATCCAAAAATGGAGCAAGTCCCAGGTGACCAAGGACACACTAAAATCCTTGGAGACAATCCGAAGGGAGAGATGCAAAACATATCATTCGACAAGTCCCAACATAGAGTTGTGTAATCTCACAGAGTGTCAACTCTAGATGATCACACATCTCCCACATAGTATGAGGAATGAGTGATCGTGTTTGACATGTGCAAGCATCCAACAACATTGGTTGATGCTACTAGAGCATATACAAAAGCCACTCGCTTGAGTGTTCACTTCTTGATAGCTAAGAACATGCAAATGCTAAGGAGGTATAGATGGCCAAGCGGGGAGGAGAATTGGTTACAACATCTGCCTGAGTAGAGTTGAAGAAGGCAATACTATATGAAGTATTGTCTCTTGACACAGTCATGTGAGCATTGTATTCCAAGTTTGGTACCATGCATAAGGCACTTGTCCATCTCAATAGTTGGCAGCACCATTGTATTAGGAGAGCAGGTATCTTGTCGAACGTGCATGTTGTTGTTGATTACATGTAAACATGGAAAATGAGATACAAGGGAGCCCCAATACGCTTGCCTAAGATGATGAATCCCAAAGCGATCCAGCTGAAGGAATGCATCTAGAGTCACATCTAGAACTATGAAGATCTCCCGCAGCTCATCACTAGTCTACAGGCTTCCCATGCATGGGTATTCAAGAGTATGGATGTTTTTGTGAGTGCACATGCAATCCTATCTATTTGGACACTCGTCCAAGCAAAGACAATGACACAGGTCTGACTAGAACTTGACTCGTAGTTTGACGAGTTGATGCACATAGCCACCAACCTAGACTTGGTGATTAGTGCAAACACCATGCATCAATATGCCAGTGGTCCGGCTGCACTCAAGACAATGATGCACATGTTATCAGATGAGCTGGACAGAGTAGCTCGAGTAGTGTACCTAGATACTATGGAGGCAAGAGTTCATTTCCAGAAAGATGTCACCTTAGAGTACATGGACACCATTGTGGACTACTGAGCTTGGCATCAGTTGGCTACTGTCGACCACCATGAGGATGTTGAAGAGCTCGTGTTCTCACAACTTTCTGAGTCATAGCGATGTATTGTAAGGCTTTCTCAAGCCTATTTTGTCTCACATGGGTACTTGTGCAAATTGCATGTAAAGTCTTGTCAACTGTAAGTTCAAGTGTCGAGAGTTGGATGTAACAGTGATAGAGTAGATGAAGAGTCATGAGGGTAGATGAACTATCATCAAGGGGAATGTCAAGGGCCACCCCACCCTTTGCTATATATAGCCCCTCATAACTCATTGTAGAGGCTTTTGGTCAGCCAAGCTTCTGATAGGACTATCTTAGAGAGAGCTTGGAAAATATTGTAACAAGCCTTGGCTTCTCCATTGTGCGGAGCTAGTATATCTCTTTCGAGGAGCAGGCGGTAGTGACTGTAATATTTCGCTGTCAGAACTAGTGGTTGGACATGGATGTGTTGTATGAAAGGAAATTACACCTATTAATATAAGAGAGCCAACATGTTTCATGCATATGTCATATTGTATTTCGGCTATCTTGTTTACTCTAAATGATATATGTATATGTTTGCTTACACATGCATGTGTAGCTATTTTCTGTATATGTATGTATGAATCTTTCTGAAATGTGATGTTGGTTTAACCATCAATTTGGATTTCTAGCTTACTTTCCTTCAATGTTGTGATGCATCTTTGCTCGTGTGTTCCCTTATTAACTCCGTGCTGTCACAGATTTCAAAGGGGCGCACTCACCTCACCCTCCATGTGTTAGAACTACTCATGCACCTTCCTTGACTTACTGCATATGTCACACCCTTGCTACCAATAGGGACATCTTACTTTCCTTCGTGTGAAACCATGGTCAAGGCGATACTGTATGACCCATTGCTGGGACTCCTACACCAAATGGTGTGAGGTCTAATTGAGACTTCTTTCCAGGAAGATCCCCTGACATGTTGGTGGGTCTAACACCATCAACATAATGTTATATAAAGGATTTAACCAGAAATAAAAAGAATTTTGCATCTTACAAAACAAGCCAAGGTTGTATACTTCTTTACCAGAATTATATAGATATTCGAATTTATGAATTTGAATTCTCTCCCTACAAGTTTCTAGTGTTTGTACCATCTAGAATATTTGCCTTGGATTATATCAGGCAAATGTTAAATATAGATGACATGCATTTTGTGTCAAGAAAATACAAAGCACGGTTTAAATTGAAGGCATGTATTGGTCCTTACATCGTCAACACCAAAGAAGCACCAAAGGAAGTAGATGAGTTACTAAAGAAGATGAATTTTATGTTGAGTTTCACATGGTCTTATGATCCATTAGGGATAATTTCAAAATTGAGAGTTGAGCATAAGACCACACTATATACACATACACCTAGAATAAAACTAAAGCAATAAGCCAATCAAGAGGAGTGGATAGAGAATACACTGCAAGAGGCTGAAGAGAAAATTATGAGTCAAACATCTCTATGAACTCCTATTTCAAAGGACAAAGAATCTAATAGATCAAGGGAAAGTATGTCTCCTACAAATTCAAGGTCTAGAGCTGTAGACTTTCGGGTTTTCAAGGGAAGAAGGAAGATAGATCCTAAGACAAATACTAAGAGTGGTATGATACTCCAAAAATACTCAAGAAGAATCAACAAAAGAAAAGGGCTCACAAGAGCAAGCTACAATTGTTTTAACAGGTATTCGCACCACTTTCTTCTCACACATTGAAGAGACAACATAATCAATTGTCTTCTGCATCTCATATTGCAACACACCAATTTTTTTTTTCTAGATACAAAGAGATTAAGAAGAAAAATGAAGCATTGAAGCTACAAAATACTCTTAATTTTAGAATTATACCTATACTACTCAACATATATTGTTGTTTGCAATGACAGAGATAAGGGACAGTTCCAATTAGCCTTCTTGGAACCTACAATTCCAGTCCCTAAAGGTACAAAAGACTACCAAGCCTCTGCCTTTTCTTTTGATACCAAGAATATTCATGAAATCAAACAAATTTATTTACATAAATAGGCTGGTGAAATGATATACCTAACATTAACAAGTTCATACATGGCAACATCCAAGTTATGGGCCTCTTTGAACAACATGAATTCACAACTAAAGATAGAGTGAATTTCATCCTTAGCCAAAGACACCAAAACAAAATCTCTTGAAGATTTGTTAATTAAATTAGGATATGACTCAATTGACATCAAAGCAACCGACAAGATGATTAAAAACAAGAATGTTGATATTCAAGCTCTGAGAAATCAACTCAAGCTTCTAACCACAGATCGCCCACTAACTAAAGAAATCACTCAGTTGGAGGTAGAGAAAGAAAATTTGTTCAAGTTGATAGTTGAAAAAAATATTCAAATTCAGAAAATGGAGATAGACATGGAGACACTTTTGAAAGAAAAGGAATTGTTAGTAGCAATAGGTACATCAATGCAACAGACAGTACAACAAAAAAAAAAAATAATGACCTAAACAAAAAGGACAAGAAACATCCACTACATATTCTTCTGAAAAGTTAGTAAAATCTTTGGGAGATGTATCATTAAATATTCAAAAAAATGAAATATTGTTAGCATCAGTAAAGAGAATGGATGAAAATATGACCAAATATGATAATTCTTATTTAGAAGAAGTGCAAAAATTAGAAAGTATTAAAATCATTCATTAACAACACAAATGTTGGCAGAGGCCAAGCAAAGCATATGGCATAAAATAAATGAAAATATCACAGAGCCATGGTCATCATTCCAAATTATATTTGAGAAGGAGGAATGAGTACAGAATCTCAAAACAACAGTTGAAAGTACAAAGGTTGAAATTGAACATAGGCCCACAGAAGCACACATAATTATCAAGATGCTGAACTCCAAGACTAGGGATGAGCTCGAAGAACTTCAAAATAAAGACAGAATAGGCACAGTCATGGAAATCATAAGAGTTCTAACAAATAAAAACCTATTGATACAACTTAAAAATAAGTGCAAAGAGTTAGAACTACAAGTAAAGAGGTTTAACAGAAAAATTAATTTGTTGCAGGATAAAGGGCTTTCATCTTTGAGAACTTGTATTAGCAAATTGATTCCAGTAGAGAAATATGAGAACCAGTTGTGTAATATAGATGTAAATACATCCCAATTTTCCAACTTGACAGGAATAATAAGTGGAGAATCTTTCATGGAGGGCCTACAATATGTCCTCTTCATTCAGTAGGAAATCCATCATCTGTTTCTCAATAAACCAACTTTTCAAAAATAAACAGAAGTGGATGAAATATTTCGAAATATGGTAAATTTCTCTATTATGATTGAAGAAATATGGGATAAAATATTAGATCTTATTAAGTAAAATCAAATAGAAATCCTACAGATCAGGAGAAATCAAACAAAAGTAGAAGAAATGTAGCTACAGTCAACAAAAACAATCGTCAAATCATGAACGGAACATCCAAAATAACCCAACATTGCTATCATTTAGTTCTATTTTTGAAATATCTACATTTTTTGGTAGATATTATTTTGTAAATAACTTTATTTGAAGTATAAATCAGTTCAAGACAGACTCTATAATTATTTTGTAAGAATAATTAGAAAGGGTTGGATTATGTAAAAGAGAAGATCTTTCTTTGATTGTATGATGTGTACTTTATTTTGAAGTAATCAATTCAGATATATAGAGGCATTATTGTTTTAGAATTCTTCTGTCAAATAAATGGTTATGTTTTCCTCTCTGTCAATGTATTTATCTTTCTAAGTTTTCACATGGATGCTCTTTACTGATTGTTACAAGAAGATTATGAGCTGAATTTACTTGCAGTACTCTGCTCTGGCTTGCTTAAAAAATATTAATGTTTTCCTTCTGAAATTAAATATAAAATTAATTTAATTATTCTCTATATTTAATTGATTCTCACTGTATATTCATCTTATCCATACCACGCATAATTCATGAGAACCAAGAGTTTGCCTACCTTGCCCTGTTGAGCTACATTGTTTATTTGTGATTGATTATTGAAGATTTTTATGACTCCATGCCCAATGGACATTTCTCTCATTCTACAACCAAAACTTTGAAAAAACCTATCTCGACCATTCATATCTATCCTACGATCTAAACAGTAACATTAAAATCATATAGAGAGAGGCCTCTTTGAAGCTGGAAGGGCTAGATCCCAACTTTAAAAGTGGTTTGTGGTCACCTCTACAATTTCATTTTTAGCCTAGGAAAAATACAGAGTGTTAATATGTATTTTATGGGTAAATATACTTGTTTATATGTGCCTTATATGGATGTTACATCCTTGATATTTATGTTCGTTATATGTTGCTTATGAACGAGTTTTATGACAGTAATAATGTGTGGATCTCATCATGTTTTGGTTAATCACTAAATGTATAATGAATATATGCCTTAATATATGTTAATGTAGTTATTGTGATGAGGTATAAATGCTTCTTGGTGATTCTCAGATAAGTATGAGACCCCTATACTTAGATCTATTTTTTAAACCTGTAGAATGCATATTTGTGACATGTTTGATGAAATGCATGTCATGGCTAGGAGAGGTCCAGTCAAGTCCTTGTTCAAGTATTTGCATTTGTATCCATTTTTTTAGGTTACCTTTCAAATTTTATAGAAGTTTCATGGAGTTCTGGGAAGTGGCCTGAGTCTCAGCCCTCAAACAATGGCATGAAATCCAGAGTCGGTAGCACATAACTACTTGTAAATGTCCCCAGTCACACGCATGCCTCGGTGTGGAAGTGAATGGAGGGTCCCAGTCACATGAATGCCCATGTCAAGGGAGTGATTGAGGCTTTAAGGTAGAAAAATGCCAGTTTGTCTTAAGGGCTAGTCAGTTGGATGGGTTAGATGGCTTCTGGCAGTTTTGTTGTAGGTGTAGAAGGCCAGGCTGTTTGTACTTTGTTAGTTCCACTTCCTTAACTATTACATAGGGAGTTGAATCATATCATAGTAACTCTTCATGAAATGTTTACCTTGGTTGGTTGGTTACTTGGGCAGATGTGGGAGGAGGGTGTTACAAAAGGAAAGATGCTAAGACATATCTTCTTAAAAGAACGTGTTAGGATCAACCTGCAATGGGTAGAAGCTATTCCAAATATTGGTATACCTCAAAATAAGAGATAAGTTCAGTCCTTCTTGGGTAAGATCAATTCCATGTGAATATTTATTACGAATTTTGTAGAAATCTTAGAGCACATTATAGGCATGCTCAAGAAAGATAGTGAAGTTAGGTGGACTCTGGAAATGCAAGAATGATTTGAGCAAATCAAGAAGGCCATTATGAAAGCCCTAACTTTAATGAGTCTTGACTTTTATAAAGAGTTTTAGATGTTCTCCTTTGCTTCTGAATATACCATATTTGTAGTTTTATTTCAAAAGAATGAAGAAGGATATAAACAGCCTATAGCATTTTTCAGCCATGCCCTGAGAGATGTAAAGTTGAAGTATATTACCTTAGAGATGTACGCATACACTATGGTAAAGGATTTCAATGCATTTCAGTAATATGCGTTACACAAGGTGATAACATATGTACCATATGAAGCATTAAGAGAAATACTTGTTCAACCTGATAGTGATGGTCGATGACGAAAATGGAGAGAAATTCTACAAGAATATGGTTCAAAGATTAAGCCTACTAAGATGGTCAAAGGTCAAGGATTCACTAAACTAATGACCAAGGAAAATCATATTGTAGTGGAAACGTGTTCTAATGAATATGTTTGCAAGATGTATGGGGAGGAGAATCCACAAGAACCTCCTCCTTAGAACAAAGAGAATCTACAAGAACCTCTTCATCCTAGAGAATAGAACCCACAAGAGCCTCTCTCTAGTAGGAAGGAACCCACAAGAACCCTCCCCACCAAAGGGAAGGAATCCACAAGAACCCTTCCTAAAGAGCATCTTAAAATTCCAAAAATGTCCATGATATTGAGATATCATCTTCTTTTTACATAATTTTAAATATCCACCCGAGCTACTGAAAGGAAAATACATATCTTTAAAATTGAAAGCAATCAAATACTGCATTCTGGCTAAGGAATTTTTCTAGAAGGATCTTCTTGGATTTCTCCTCACTTTTGTAACCAAAGAACAAGCATTTGGATCACATCATAGTTCCATCAAGCAACATTCAGAGGACATTAGGCATGAAAGGTAACACCTCACAAAATATTGAGGACAATATACTATTGGTCATCCCTTTTCAAGGATATAAATGTTGTTGTTCGAGTCTACCTAGAATGTCAAATGAGCATAGGAAGAAAAGGCTTCAACCTTTTCCACTAAAACCAATAAAGGTGCAAGCTCCTTTCCAACATTGGGTGTTGGATATCATTAGAGAAATACATCCGAAATCAGGTAGGAAACACAAATACATTCTCACGAGCATTGATTACTTGACCAAGTTGATAGAGTCCATACCAACCTGCAAAGATGATGAGAATGTGGTTCTATCTTTCTTCGAGGACAGTTCTTTCAAGGTTTGGCTATCCCAGGAGGATTATTACAAATAATGCTCAAGCCTTTCAGTATTTTATATGATGAAGTTTTGTTAGGATTACAACATAGAGTAGTTGCACTCTACAACTTATTACTCGCAAAGAAATGAGCTCTCATAATGAAAAAATAAGAATATGGTGACTATTGAACAAGAACAAGAGGAATTGGGTTGCAAATATCAAGTACACCATGTGGATATATAGGATCAGTACTAGAAACATTATTGGCACATCACTGTACTAATTGGTGTATGTGATGGATGTGGTATTTCCTATGAATCTCAAGGTGAGAGTGGTGAAATTATCACAAGAGGAAACACCAAATATTAGCCCAATGCAGAGAAGGATCTATCAGATGATAGAGGTTTAGAGTTAAAGAGAAGAAGCCTTAGCCAAAGATGGAGCTCACCAACAAAGGGTAAATATTGTATTTGATAAGAAGGCAAAGGAATGATACCTGTAAGTTGGGGATATTGTGCTGAGATGGGATTAAATCAGATCTAATAAAGGAAAACACAACAAGCTTGATAATTTGTGGATTAACCCCCTATGAGTATAGGAAGTCCTTGAAAACAATACTTACCAATTTGATACACTGAATGGATATCCTCCTAGGAGCCCTATTAATGACAGGTTCCTTAAGTAGTTCTTCACCTAAATAAATATAAATATATCTATATCTATATCTTATCTATATATATATATATATATATATATATATATAATATATATATATATATATATATTATATATATATATATATATATAATATATATATATATTATATAATATATATATATATATATATAGATATAGATATACACACACACACATATACATATAAACCTTCCCTTTATGCATGAATATTTTAGACTTAGCATTCAATTTTGTTTTTCAATAAGGCATGAGAATAAAGAAGTTTTTCTCATGAAATTATAGACTCCATAGCCCAATGTTAAGAAGGAACTGGAATTTCAAAGTTCTCAACAGACCACAAGGGCCTATTATTCCCCATTGAGCTGATGTTGGTTTCAAAACCAAATGCCTGGTAAGATATGAGGCTGACTGTAAATGACCAGTTATTCAACTTCAACATGGTCTCACATGTATTCATGGGTGATAGCAGCTGCCACGATGTGGCCACAGTTGTTTCCTCATGGGTCATGCTAGATTTGAGAGCTTGGGATTTGGGCGCACATGGGCACATCAGGCCACAATGAATGGGAACGACGAGTAGAACACACTGACAAAAGCTACACACCACCCCAGATCTGATAATGAGAATGTCATTAATTAGATGGCTCGCAGCACCCCCCATGCCACCAAGTTGCAAGAAGGTCAACGTGAAGAGGCCGTGTGGAGTAGGCCACATGTCACCACTACAGGGCTTTCACATGACCTTCCAGCCTAAAATATTTTCCCTTCAACCAACATGAAAGGTTGATGTGTGAACATATACACGTCTCTCATGGTCCACTGCTATCTCACAATACTGACACTACCACCCATCACAACATCAGTCTCATGTAAAACCTTCATGTCCACTTCATGTAACACGTCATCCACTACGTCCACGAATTCATCTCCACTTCACCTAGCCACGGCCTTCCACGTGTGCCAGTCCCACCATTGTGTTCACCATTATAATGTCATGGAGGGTTTTGGCAAGAAATATTACCACACATGATCAAACAGTTCATAGATATATTCATTGAATGGGTGTGATGAAATTCATACTAAAAAGCCATGCGTGGTTTAACCAAGTCATGGTTTGTGAAGGAAAACATGTGGCAGCCCTTCATTGCTTCTGCACCATCTGAAGACCTTCCCTGGCTAGGGGCTCGACAATGTGAAGTAGTGCCATGTGGCATCTACCACTAACTGGGGACCAATAGGAGGCGAACACTTGTACCATCTTGCACATGTCTTAAGCCACCTCTATAGAACGACCCAAAAACCTTGAATTTACATTGTTTCATGGGAATTGTTTATTATCAGCTCTCAAGTCAATTCCATCACCTAGTCTGGAGCATTAATTCCCCAAATTTAAACCATAGAAGTCTGTTGTCTCTAGAAAATTCTTGAAATATTACAATAGCTAATGAGAGCAAAGAGATCTGCAAAAGACACAAAATTTCTCTACCAAAATTATGTAGAGAGAAAAGAATGAATAGAAACACAATCACACATAAAACACAAAATGTATCTTGGGAACCCAACTCGAAAAAAATTCCTCTTTATTGTATTAAATCAACTAAGAAATTTGATCTATTACAATGAATATGCTTCAAGCCTAAAGCCCCTACAATATTGATCAACTCTCTACAAGACTTTCCCAACACTTAAGAAAATAAGGCCTTCTAGGAGCTTGTATTTCATAGCACAAGTTTATAGGAATTTACACGGTAAGTTCCTTAGATAGAACACCAAAGGACACTGCTCATAAATAGATCACAGATCAATACACCAGTATTCTTGATGTGGTTAAAACCCTCAAAGAAGGAAACAATCCATGGCCAGAGCCAACGCAGTGTTACCGGGAATAGTGTCCACTCGGATGCTGCTATTCCCACTAAGACTGGTAGCTATCTTAGAAACAAACAAGTAAAGTCTACTTTCGCTTTCCTTTATGAAAATAGATAAGAGTGGAACAAAGGAGACCAATCTTAGTCTTGTGCTTGATTTCCTTGTTTGATTCCTCTCCTTCCTGATAGAGCTTTGCCATTTCTTCTTCACCTACCTAGCTTCAAAGAGCACCTGTGGAATCATAGCAATATACTACTATCGAAGAACAAAGATCTATATTCATAAATAACACAGGATCGGATATGTGTTAACCATACAAATGCATATATAAGTAAACATACAAGAATATGGAGGAAAACTTGAATAGCTTTATTAAGATCAAAAGTAGCAAGA
>APFE031027476.1:14762-53125 GCA_000404065.3 Pinus taeda | reverse complement strand
ATAAACAACTGTTTAATCTTCTTTTGGCAATGAAAATCCTAGCTACTAAGGAAAGAAAGTTGAGAGTCTTTCAACAAAGAGCACAGAGCACACACTAGATGCATTGTCCTAAATCAAGCCAAGCAGTCTAAATGCTAATGCACATGCATGTATTTGTTTTTAGCCTTCTTAATGTATGAATGATGATAAGAAAGCTAAGTGAAAATCTGAATTATTTTAAAAGTGACAATACTCAACAAATTTCTTTTCAAAATGAAGTGAAGGTAAGAGAGACACTTTGCGATTTCAAAATGAAAATTTCTTTTCGACACTTTAAAAACTACTAATTCAAATCATATACAATAGTAACTGTATAATCGACTATCAAGAACAATGGGATTGTCTTCTATGACTAAAAACGACAGTTACGACACTTTCAGATCAAGAAACGACAATTCGACTATGCTACTTCTTTGCAAAAGAGAACTAAAAATGGCGCACAATACATAAAAACACTTACAGTTCTTTGCACAATAGAGGCGGAATAATGTAAGAGAAGTGAGTTTTCATAGAGATACACTGACCACAGATAGCAAAAATCCTGAATAGGACTGAAAATAGTGAGGAAAAACCAGTCTGAAGGTAAAGTTAACCTTCCCTGACCATCGCACCTGTCACACAGTGAATTCAATATGCAGCGAACCTACTGCACTCGGGAAGTGCGATGCATACAGACTACCTTGAAGGTAGGGTGCGATGGTACCAATGTGAGACTTTAAACAAGTTTTTACTCTCAATTTGCAATTCAGTTTAGGGATTTAGGTCGAGTAAGTGATGTTCAGTATATGTAAATCATAGGGGTTGATCTAAGGAGGTTACTAGAGCCACCACTTAGGGCAATTAGAATGTTTGCAGATCGATTGTTTAATTCATAAAAAAACTCGAAGATAGACTAAAGCAGCATTGATCTACTTTTCATTTGTATAACAAATGCAATTCGAAGGCTAGCTGGCTTGGCTTCAGGCTCCGTCTGTAAGTTTATAAAAGAAACAAAGATAGGCTAATAAACAATCTACTCGCTCCCCAGCGGAGTCGCCATTTTGTTACCGGGAATAGTTTCCACTCGAATGCTGCTATTCCTACTAAGACTGGTAGCTATCTTAGAAACAAACAAGTAAAGTCTACTTTCGCTTTCCTTTATGAAAATAGATAAGCATGGAACAAAGGAGACCAACCTTAATTCTTGCGCTTGATTTCCTTGTTTGATTCCTCTCCTTCCTGATAGAGCTTTGCTGCTTCTTCTTCGTCTGCCCAGCTTCAAAGAGCACCTGTGGAATCACAACAACATACTACTATCGAAGAACAAAGATCTATATTCATAAATAACACAAGATCAGATATGTGTTAACCATAAAAATGAATATATAAGTAAACATACAAGAATATGGAGGAAAACTTGAATAGCTTTATTAAGATCAAAAGTAGCAAGAGGATTACAACCATATGTTCTGACCTAGCATCATCCTCCTCAAGTAAAGCTTAGCTCACCCAACACTATAAAGTTACACCAGAAAACCAACAACAGTTCTCTATAAGATACAAGATTCCAGCCTCTGGATCTCTATGATGAGGGATCCATATATACATGATTGTAGGGTGGTGAGTCATCTTCTGGAGTCTTGATTAGTGCCCTCTCTCTAATAGTTCCTGATTCCACTTGGAGAATGATGATCTCTTACTCATCCCTGGTTGAAAACAGAGAGGCAAGTGTCAGAGGGGAAGCTTCTGGAATATTCCATGATCTTCAACCTCGCAATTTTTCCCTGCCATTTGTCCATTCCCGACCATTGCACCCTAAAGAGGGGCCATTCAATATGAATCACACCCTTTACACTAGGAAGGTGATATGCATCGTACCCTTTGCACTGGGTATTCAGTATGGTCCAGGTTTGACCATTTCTGAGCAATTTTTAGTGGAGAACTTCTGGGAGATGATGTAATCAACTGACCTTGTTCCTTTAGGCAGTGAAGCAACATTTTTAGGGACTTAGGAGCCCTCAGCTTATGGACATTTATGATTGGGATTGCAGTGCCCAAAAATGTCTATAACACGCGGCCACTTCAGGCAATTTATTAATAAAAGAAAGAAAATTTACATAAGCTTCTCTCATGAACAATCTCCTTACAAATGACCCTCCATGCAGTTTAAATAGATATCATGGACCAATCGAGTGCTAAGCCATGGATCAAGTGTTGGTAATACCAAGGAGAGAATGAACTGTTGGATCACTTCATGTCTAGAACATATCATGACCATTGGATTGTAAGTTACAAAAGTACATAGTAAAGAAACACACTTTACCTAACCCTATGCGAGACCAAGTTATACTTAACTATGTCCTATGTGTTGAAATATCCTAACATCCCCCTTAAGAACAACTTGGGATAGGATTGAAGGATTTACAAATATGACACAGTAGGAGAAGGAAGGGGGCATTAGATCCTATCCCCCCTTAGTGACAACTTCTTGAACTCCAACCATAAATCAAAGTTTAGTAAACTTCATCTCTGTGAGAGCCTTTGTAAAGATGTTTGCAACTTGATCAACAGTTGAACAGTATTTCACTTCAAGAACATGATCATGAATGAAATTTTTGATGAAGTGCATCTATAGTTGAATGGGTTTGTTGCACTGATGTTGGACTGGATATTTTCATAGTTGAATGGCACTTTGATTATCACACCAAAATCTAGTCATATGTTGTTGTTGAAAGCTAAACTCTAACAAGATCTAATGAAGCCACAGGGCTTCCTTACTAGCTTCTATGGTGCCATGATACTCTGCTTCTACTGAAGAAAGAGAAATCACACTTTGTTTCTTGCAAGCCCATATAATAGGTCCAGAACCAAGATTGAAGACATAACCTGCAGTAGCCTTCTAATCATTAGGGTCACCAGCCCAATCAGAATCAATGAAACCAACCAATAGAGGAGATGCTTCTACCCTATAATTAATCCCAAACTGAACTATACCTCAAACATAATGAAGTATTCCTTTAGCTTCTTTCCAATAACTTTCATGTTGGTTTTCCATAAACTGAGCAATAAGGCCAACAATAAGGGAAAGGTTAGGATGAGTATGCGTCAAATACAAAAGTTTTCCCATGAGCTAATGGTATAAGGTAGCATCAAATTTAGGGGAAGTACAAGTGACTAAAAGTTTGGCTCCAGACTGAAAGGGAGAAGGGATGGCTTACAGTGTTTCATGTGAAATTGGCATAGAACATCACAAGCATGCTTAGACTGGGAAAGGGAAATACCTTCCTTGGATTGCAAGATGTGAAGACTAAGAAAATAATGCAAGTATCCTAAGTATGTCATTTCAAACTTCTTTTTAAGACTGGACTTCACATGGTTTATAAGGTTGGGATCACTACCAGTAAGGATAAGATCATCAACATAAAGAACAGGAATGATAAGATACTTACCCACTTTCTTGGTGTAGATAGTATTGCTAGAATGACACCTAAAAAAGTCCATATCTAAAAGAAAGTTATCCATTTTGGCATACCAAGCTCGAGGGGCTTGATTGAGACCATAAAGGGATTTCTTAAGTTGACATACAAGGTTGGAGTCTGTTTGTATAAAGGAAGGAGGTTGTTCTGTATAGATTTCTTCATGCAAGTCCCCATGCAAGAAGGCAAATTTAACATCCATCTGATGGACTTCCCATTTGAAAGGGGAAGCAAGGGAAAGAACAAGGTGGATAGAGTTCATTTTGGCAACAGGGGATAAGATTTCAGTATAGTCAATTCCTTCAACTTGTGAAAAACCCTTAGCAACAAGATGAGCTTTATGTTTATCAACTTTTCCATCTGGTCCAAACTTGGTTCTATAAACACATTTGCATCTAACAAAATCTTCATCCCTTTAGAAGAGGAGAAAGATCCCATGTATTATTTTTCATTAATGAATGATATTCTTCATTCATAGTTGCGTCCCAATCTAGATGGACTGAAGCTTCTACAAAGGTGTCAGGATCATAATTTGCTGAAGCTTGAGCCAGTAAAGAAGAGGCGCTATCAAACTGAGAATGTGTACATCATTGATCTGTAGGATCAACTACAAGAGCACCTACTACATCCCGAGTAGCACAGACCCATTTTGGAAGTTAAGGAGCTGAAGGAGGATCCTGAGAAGGTGGGGGCGGGTTTTCATTTTCGTTGTCATCATCTATAGAAGAAATATCTTTAGAAGTAGAAGGGATAGAGAGAGGTGGCACATCCATCGAACTAGGCTCATAGGCCAATATATTTTCGGCAAACTTTACATCTCTTCTAATGATAACATTTTTTGACATCTTGAAAATATCCAACAATAATATATTTTTCACTCTTAGGTTCTAAGGCTTTATGTTTCTCATCTAGAATATAGGCCCATGCTTCACTTCCAAAAACACAAAAGTGACTTACATTTGGTTTAATTGAGCTCCATGCTTCTTCTGGAGTGATATTCTTTAAAACCTTAGTAGGAGTGTGATTTACTATGTAATTTGCACAGTTAATTTCTTCTACCCAAAAATTAAGACTAAGTTCTTTAGATTGAAGCATACAATTAACCATTTCCTTTAAGGTGTGATTCTTCCTTTCAGGTACACCATTTTGTTGTGGAGTATATGGAACAATATGTTGCATTTGAATTCCATGCTCAGTGCAAAAGTTGATGAATTTGTTGTTCACATATTCTCCACCATTATCAGATATTAGCTTAAGAATTTGACATCCAGATTGTTTCTCAACAAAGGCCTTAAAGGGAAAGAACATGTTAAATACTTCACTCTTGAGTTTTAGTAAGTGTACCCCAAGTGCATCTGGAGAAATCATCAATTAAAGTTAAGAAATACTTGTAGCCAGATAATGAAACAACTCAAAGTGGACCACATAAATCATTATGCACAAGCTGTAAAGGGGCAAGGTGTGCCAAGAGGCACGTTTTTCAAAACAATCCTGATGATGTTTTCCGAGCACACATTTGAAACAAACACCATCTCTGCAAGATACCATAGGAAGAAGTGTCACCATATTTTCTTTAGATAGATTTTGAAGGTAGTGATAGTTTAAGTGACCAAATCACTCATGCCAAAGTTTGCTCACTTCATCATTATGGGCAACAAATACCGAGGGAAGAGTTGTTGACCCAAAGTTGTTAAACTTATACAACCTTGTAGAATCATCAACAATGCCAGTAGTCAAAATTTTTCTAGGATATCTTAGGTCCTTAATTACAACATCATGAGGTGAAAATTCAATGGTTTTACCTTCACCTGAATGAGTTATCTGATATACAGATAAAAGATTGCAGGATAAGGTTGGAACACATAATACATCATTGAATTGACCATTGTCTATATGAATAGTTCATTCCCTACAACACTAAAAGATCTATGATCACCAGCATATATATTTTTGGTGTTACAATCATTTAAAGAAGAAAACATGACTTTGTTTTTGGCCGTGTGATAAGAAGCTTCGGAATCAATCGACCACTCATGAGAGTGATAAGAAGAAGATACATTTAGTGCATAACTAGATCGAGATACTTGACAACCACATGTAGAAACTACTATTCCTGAAGATGAAGTTGAAGTTGAAGAATGCTCCAAATGGATGTTATTATTCTTCATTGCGACTTCCAAGGCTTCCATCTTCTTAAAGAATTTGGATTCTAAGTGGCCATCACGATTAAAAAAGTTGCAATGTCTATTAGTCTTCTTCCATTTGTTTTTATTTGCATTATCATTTTGTTGAATTGATTTTTCATTTTGAGACTGAAATTTCTTAGGATCCTTGTTTGGTTTAGGACCATTCTTTTTAGGATACTACTTCTTAGGATTCTTTGAGTTTGGTTTTTGTTGGGCGGCTAAGGCTTTCTTAGAATAGTTTCCAAGATTAAGAAGACCAATATGTAAGACTTTTTCTTGTTCTCTTATTAAAGAATCATAAAAGACATCAAAGGAGGGGGCTTGTAGTCTTGTTCTTGAGAAATAAATGCTTCTCTAGTAGAATGGAAGGTGGAAACAAACACAGAGTAGGCTGGTCCCAACTTAGTAAGAATGGAATAGATAAGGCTACCATATTCTTTCTTAACCTTAACACCTTCCAAGAAAAGTCTAAGTGTCTTGAACTTGGAAAAAGAATCTTTAATGGAATAAAACTTATTGGGATCCAACGTAAGCAACTCATTTTTGAGTTGATGGGCTCTAATTTCATCTTTAATTCCATAAACTTTAATGAGTTGTTTCATTGCTTCATTAGGGGTATCAAGTTCTATGATGTGGAATCTAAGGTCTGGAGAAATAGACATCCCTTTCAACCCATGTGCTTGATCTTGCCTATTTTCCCATTTGGCTGCCTTATTTTCATCTTTAGGTTTAGATTCTTGGCATGAGACTATTCTGTAAAGACCTTTAGTTCCAAGTAAATCCACAATGTAGGACCACCATTGGAAGTAGTTGGTGTTGTCAATAATAACTTGGCATGGAATTTCCATTTTAACATAAATTGAAGTTGTAGATGTTGAAACTAAGTGTTCTAATGGAAAGATCTCGGAAAATTAGACTGATTAAAAAAAACAACTCCCCCCCTTTCCAAACTTAATTTAATTAGCTCACTTAAAAAAAAAATGTGACACAGTGAAAGTCACTTTTATAATGGTACTTTATGAGCTACTCATTAAACTGTAACTTAAATAAAAGATAAAGATACTTTAGAATTATCAGTGACTCACTTTTTATAATAGGTGAGAACAAATTTACATAAAGTAACTTTAAAACATAAGTTACATGTGCCTTTTCAAAAAGTAACTCAGTAAAAAGAAAGAATTGAACTCAAGACCTCTATGCTCATAAAGTAACTTTGGACCAAGCTAGTTGAAAAGGTTAGTAAATTTTGGAAAAGAGTAAGGGTATTTTTTTTTAAGTCACTTAAGCTTTGGGGTGCATGCTTACTTGAAAAATATCTTTTTTCCTACAAAACAAAAAACCACACAACACAGCACGGACATACAAAAAATCCAAACCTTATGGCTTGAAGTTAGCTTTCGCCATAACCTAAATATTTTCCTCAATGTTTCTGATTTTCCAAGATCACACTAAGGCGCACTGGAAAAGAGCATACGCATGAGAAAAATCCTTCCTTTCTATTTATGATTTGCCTAGGTCGTAAAGAGTCACGGGGAAAAGAGCATACACAAAAATGAAAGGTATAGATCCAGTAATAAAAAAGAGAGAGCTAAATAAACTGAAACAAATAGAGAGATCAATAACTAAAACTACAAATAAAGATTGTATACCTCCAAATCTTAAAAATGATGTAGCTAGGGCTGCCAGAAACCTTTTCGTGTGAAACAAAAGGGGTTCCTCACTAGAACAGATGCTACTAACACAATAGAGTAGTCCTCTCATCCTGAAAGTAGTCAGAAGTAGTAGATCTAGGAAATGACAGTCAGATACAATTCTACTAGCTTTGGATTTGGATCACCAATGGATGCAGCCCTCAAATAGCTCTAATACCATGTAGGAATTTACAAGGTAATTTCCTCAGATAGAACACCAAAGGACACCGCTCACAAACAGATCACAGATCAATACACCAATATTCTTGACGTGGTTAAAACCCTCAAAGAGGGAAACAGCCGATGGTCTGAGCCAACACGACCACTTCAGGCAATTTATTAGTAAAAGAAAGAGAATTTACATAATCTTATCTCATGAATGATATCCTTACAAATGACCCTCTATGCTCTTTAAATAAGATGATGGACCAATCGTGTGTTAAGCCATGTCTAGAACATATCGTGACCGTCAAATTGTAAGTTACAAAAGTACATAGTAAAGAAACACACTTACCTAACTCTATACTAGACCAAGTTATACTCAACTATTTCCTATGTGTCAGAATATCCCAACAAAGCTTGCCTCTAAAACACAGGAATTTCTCCTATTTCCTTATGCAATTACGAAGGGAAATTTCTCTACTTGTTCCTCAAGCCTCTACGCAAAAACTTGTGTACAATAAATAAATGCATGTGTCCCTTCATTCAATATCAATAGGAAATTTGAATTGTGTGACCTGCTAGGGCTAAATTTAACAGTTTCTTCTGTTAAGTGAGAGTAAGTTGAGTTAACAAAAATTCAATTACTCAACTAAACTCAAGTCTATCTCTATTCTAGAACCTGAGATTAGTTAACTTGCATGCACTAGTGTTAACTACACTAGATAGATAATTTTATCCATCAACTAGTCCATAACCCATTGAAAGCCATCTAACTTGAATTAAGTAACAATAACTTAGTGATAGGCCACATCGTACATGTTAACTAAAAAATAACTCAAGTAAATATTAGACTGAATTCAAATTTCCTTATTTGACTAAGGAACACCTCAAATAAACCATCTCTTGCTACATTTTCAATACTCCGTATTAGCAAGGAAGGGGTTCTTGGAAGAAACTTGTCCATCTAGATTTGTATTCAACTCTACCAAGTTCTCTTCTATTGTAGTTTCTCCCTCATAACTAGAAGACTTCCCTACTTTCTTTTGTAGAACTTGCTATGAATAACCATTCCTTCCCACCATGCTTTGTGAGTTCACCACTTTAGTCGTAAGTGTTATGTAACGTGTGTATATAGCTATTTACTTCTTTATGCTGGGAGGCTCAACTCTCTTTTCAGCTCCCTAAACCAAATCCTCTTCCCACTTGTCTTGAAATTTCCTGATACTAGAAGTCTATGACATAGTGGATGCCTCCACTCATCATGGGCTATGGTCCTCATGATCATCTTGTTTCTCAACCCAAATACCAGCCACCACTTCTCTTCTTTGACAACTTTCTACCTTGATGATCAATGTTACACATGCATCAACCTCCAATTTGTTGAGGTTCTCAATCTTGACAGCAATTTGTTTGACATTTCCTAAAGCAAAAGGCTTGAGGTAGGCATTCCTTTTGCTGAAGACTACATCATACCCTTTGTCTTCAAGGGATGTTACTGAGACAAGGTTTTTCTTGAATCATAGAACATGAATCACATTCTTGAGATAGAGAAGGAACTAGACTCCTTCTTGCTCACTATATCAATTTTTTTTATCTTGTATCAACATCATCTCCAATCTCAATATGGAATTACATGTCTTTCTGCTCCAAACTACTGAAGAAATATTCATTCCCTATCATATGGAATGAATCCCCTAATTCAATATACCCCTCACTACCTCAAATTGAGCTTTCCATGCAAGCTATTAAAGATAATTCTAATTCAAACTGAGAAGAGAGTGCTTCTCCTCCTACTGATGTTGCATCATGCTTGTTTGATTTATTATTTGGATATTTTGTACTATAATGTCAACACTCATGACAATGAAAACACTTGATCTTGCTAATATCCTTTGTTTCCTTGCATCCATTCTAACTAGACTTGATTCTTTCTTGGGCCTTCTTTCCCTCAGATTTCTCCCCACTGCCACCTAAAGCAAGGTTCTATTCATCTTCTGACCCAAAAGGGACTCCATCCATTACGTTCCTCCTTATCTCTTCCTACAAAAGATCTAACCATAGTTGCTCCATATTAGGGATCTTATCTATGTCAGTCAATACATCCTAGAAACTGTCCAAACATTTTTGAGCCCAAGAAAAGTAAGGCTCACAAGATCTGCCAGTGGAATTTTCTTTAGAACGCATCCAAGTTTATCCCTCGCTCAAGAAAAATATGTAATAATGGGATCATTCTTTCTCATTTGAATGTTCCTCAATTTATCCTTCAAAGAAATTTCTATTGCATGACTACTGATTTCGAACATATTAGTAAGGGCCTCCCACATCTAGAATGATATCTCCTTCACATGAAAAATTGAAACAATATGATCTCTAACTCCTAGGAACATCCTCCTAGCTTTGGCAATATCCTTCTTCCATTAAATCATTTGTTGTGCATCTGACACAATAAGTTTAAGAATATCAGTCCTAATGTATTCCAAAACCACATTATCATCTAACACAACCTCCATTCCATTGTTCCATTCACAGACATTTGAAGTCCCTTCCATTGCATGTTTTTCATCAAAACATACAATGAGATGGTTCCTACACTCATGTAATTCCTGCACTAACTGATCTCGTCTTCAACTAGCTTTGAATATGATCAAGGAACCTAGTCCCTATCTTATTTTCATCTCTAATACAATGTATAAAATCATTAAAATCTTGCAATTTCTAATGAGAGAGAATTGATCTACAAAAGACACAATATTTCTTTACCAAAATTCTATGGAAAGAAAACAATGAATAGAAACACAATCACATATAGAACAAAAAAAATTATCTAGGGAACCCATCTAGGAAAATAAACATTTTTCTTATGTTAAATCAGCTAAGAAATTTCATATATTAAAAAGAATATAATTCAAGCTTGAAGCCCTTGCAATCTTGATCAACTCTCTACAAGTCTTGCCGAACGCTTAGGCAAATAAGGCTTGTTATGAGGTCCTATTTCCTAGCATAATTTTTCCCCTAAAAAATACGAATTTATCTTATTTCCTTGCACAATTACCAATGTTAGTGTGAACATTCCTGGAAGGTGTATCCAAAATCCTCACTTAAGTCACTAGGTGACAAGTGACCCTAACAACAATTTGATCGTTGTTGTCATACTAGATCTGCAATACAAATGGAAAATATATAGTAAAAGAAAATGAGATCCAAAAAAAATAGTAGGAAAATAATGTATCCATAATAATAACCCAATTGGAAAGACAATTTTAAATGAATGAAACTTTATTGATAACACCTGGTGAAGGATATCTACAATTTCGTTGATAAGTCCCCCTCCATGAGATGGATCCATTAATATCCTTGATGCTTTAGAAATAAAATTTCTTCTCTCAATCGTGTGAAAAAACCCAAACAGAGATGAAGAACTCAAATGGGAGCTCAAGAGAATGACAATAGTGTATATGATGATAATGATCATGGTCAAGAATGGATGAAACAACCTCCTTTATATACCAAAGTATGGAGTTAATCTTGAAAATGGAGAATAATAAAATATTATTAACCAAATTCAGATCTAACTACTTGGAATAACTTACAGATGCTTCAAGACTTCTTCCTTCAAAAACCCATTACGTTCCAAATTCAAAATTACATACCAAAAAACTTACTCCTAACTCTAGAGCCTTGCTCTATTTATACATTTCCATGGTTCACAGACCATGGGTGGGCCAACTAAATTTTCATTCTCTTTGGGCAAACAACCCTTTGACTTGACTCAATACACTTCGCACTCCGCGCATCTCGCGGAGTCTTTACCATGCTTTTGCCCAAAATTGTGGCTTTGGAGCCCCAAAACCATTACACAGGGCATTTGCTACCCAACAGGCCCCCAACACAATCATTGTGACTTGTCCCAAGTCACTCAACTAGTGCGGTAATCTTCGTGTGGAGGTCGTTCAACAATTTCTGAGAGTCTCTTATGCTTGCAACAAACTCTGCCGCTATCCTCTATACCTATTCTACGTGAGGTGCTGATGCATCCATATCACTTGCAGTTGCCTGTCTAGGATCACCTACTGCCTACATGTGCACTAAATTTCCTTTGATGGCCATGGAGACCATGAATGCTTCAACAAGCTAAGGTTGGATGTGTTCTTTAAGAACTACCCACTTTTGTCGCATAACGTCAACTTGTGCCTTGAGAGCCTGGGACTCCTTAATTGTAGCCAACCTCTATGTGATAACAACTATCTATGCAGTCCCTCGGATTGTGTCATAAGCCTATTGTAACTCCCGCACTTTGGCTTCTACTTGCTATATGATGCGGTCTTCCTAGAGGGAAGTGAGCATAAGGAGGGATTGATCTAACAGTTCTAAGCAATCTTGGACAACGTGCTTTATCATTTCCAGTCCTACTTGAATTTCACTGCAATGTTTCTCTCAAATTTTCGGTGGTGCGGTCAGTTGCACTTTTAGCCTTAGCTCTACAATTTGTAGATTTAATTCCCATTGAGCCTTCGTGGCCTCCTCTTGGGCCGTTCGGAATCCTGTGGCTATGCGATGAATCTTGTCAGTTGTTGGAAGTTTGGCTGGGATAGCTAACTCTGGTAGCTTGTTACAAGCTTCCATCATGGCCTGTTCCACTTCCTTGTTGTGTGTGATCAAGTCGTCTTGCTGGAGACTGACCTACTCTAGATTTTCCTTGTGCTCCATCAATGTTTGGAGGGCATGGCTTTCCCTGGCTCGAAGCTCAATAGTTAACCCATCGTGTAGTTGGTACAGGGTTTCTCTAGGAAGAGAAACCAGATTCAACCCCCAACTTCACACATCCCCCTCTACTTTTGTTAAGACAGTGCCTATTGGCAATGCTAAGGTGTTCATTGTATTGGTGCACACCATCTGCTCAACTGCGACTGTGTCCTCTATTAATTTTAGGATTACCCTACTTGGGGGTCACACCTGTAGCGCCTGCAACTGTGCTCGGATCTCCCCCAACACAATTGTCTGCTCTATGATCAGGTTTGTCAATGCATCGATAGGAACATTACTCGCGGGTTTGCTGCTGTTAGTAAACTCTCTTTCCAAATCTTTTGTTGTCTTTGACTTTTTGCGTGCGTGTGGTGATTTCTTATTGCACGGTCACTTGACCTAGGGTGATTCTATAATATGGTCTGTGCATACCTGTATCTCCTTTTCCTATTGCATTTCCTATTTTGATGCCATTTCCTGATCTTCTGTGATTTCTTCAGCTATCACTTCCTTGGTTGCCTCCTTCTGCAAAGGTGCCTATTGTCCCTAACGAGTTGTTTCTGCCAATTGAGTGAGTCGCTGCTGGAGTTCCTTTTTTTACTATTGCGCCGCCATTCTTTATGGTATAGCCATGTCTGGGGCATGCTACTTTAGAGGCCATGTTGCCAATACCTCGTAAATAGCATCGTCTGTTGTAATGAACGGAAGCGTGACCCATGCTCTCTTTCGATCCTTCCAGACGCGGATATGTAAGTTATGCATGTCCGCTTTGAACTCAGTCGTGCTTTGAAAATTGTTGTAGATTGTTGGAGACATATGTGGCCTGTGAGCGATCTGTGTCTGGATACTACCCTCCATGAAGGTCCCAAAAACCTTGATGTCAGAAAAACTTGTTGCATCCTTTGTAGCCCAGAGCGAAATATACCGCACTGCTTCTGGTAGGCTATCTCCAAAGCTGGGAAACTGGCTACCCTGCGACAATTCTCCTACAACCAGAAGGATTGATAGTAGCAACCATGCATAATAAAATTTCTTACCTTTGTCCTGTGCTTCCTGAAAATTTTCCAAAAATTTGTCGCATAAGAACTGTGCCTAGTTGAACTAAATCCCTTCTGCACATTATTCTGCAAACACAATGATAGGAGCTGGCACCTCATCTGCATGACATTTTCTCATTAGTTTACTGGCTAGTAATTGAGTGGTGATTCACACCCCTCAATCTTTGATGCTTTCTATTATATACCCCCACTTCCGCTTCTCCAACTTATATTTAGCCTTCATTGTTTCAGTGAGACCCACATCGCTACCTGTTCCAGCTATGTTTGTGGGGTCATTCCCTTTTACAGGCAAGTGGTTAATCCGGTGTACTAAATCAGTTGTGATAGGAATCAGCTCCTCCAACTAGAGATACCTATCATGTACCAAACATAGTAACTACTGGATAACAAAGATGGTGATGGCCACGCGGTGATAGTGAGGTAGCTGCCTTAGATTAAGTAATCCCGCCTTCTCCACATTGAGTAACCACTTCCACGGCAGTAATTTGTCTTCGGCCAATTTGGGGAACTTGTCACTATCTACAAGGTCCCAATCTTCAAACTTGATTGTCGTAACTCAACCCAGTGGCAACCCATCGAACCTTATCTCATCCGAAAGAAGTGCGGTATGGAGCATATTCTTTACAGCATCCAAGTCCTTTGGTATCTTCATCGTCCCGATCCATGGGGAGATATATTGGGGTCGTACAGGGATTTGGAAAGCATCGTCTTCGTCCTCATCTTAGGCATCAATCTGATTGATCAAAGCTTGCAAATCTTTGTCATCCTCCTCAGATTCGGTGGTGATTGCTTTGCCCTTTTTAGCTCCTAATAACTTATTGAATCTTGGTGATATCCTGACTGGCCCCATTGTCTGCTTGTTTTTTTGAAGCCATGGTTTGTGTGGGGATTTTGGGAGTTTGGGGACAGTGGTGGGTTCATCTACCTCCTCCTGGGTTGAGTATAGTTCTTTCATGAACTGTGCTCGGGTTCTTGCCATGGTACTCATGGAATACTTAGTAGTCGAGTGTTTGTTGGTCATTACTGGTTCAAATCTCAAATATGCTGGTGTCGTCCACAGGTTTCTAGAGGAACATGTAATTTTGAATGGATCCCTTCCCTCCAATTCCAGATTATTAATAGCATCTAGGTAGCATATCTTTTTGTATCTAGCTCATAAATTTCATCTTAATGGCTCGTTGCCTACTCATCCCTAATGTAACTCGACTTTCTTGTTAGGAAAAATGGTGTTAATGGTCACCTCTCGACATTTTTGAGTGGTAGCGCTATCCATTGGGTGCAGTCGCGATCTTGTGGACCGAATGACTCTATACCAAACCCTTTTACCATGCCGGCCTCCCACAAACTTGTTTATAGTCCCCCACCTTCTTTCAACTACATGGGGCACTAAGATTGTGCTATCTATAGCTAATCAAGTAGTCGCACCCCTGGTGCGATTTTTTCCTGCTAGCCTGGGCTGCGAGCACCTTCCGATTGTCTTTATAGCCGTTAATTCTTTGTGCACCATTGTGTGGGGTGTACTCTTCTGTAGGTGTGGGCGCAACCATGATAGTAGGGTCATGGATCATTCTCGTTCTATGGGATATCCAACCGCCCCGATTCCCTTATGTGCAGACTCGTGCGGCCTCCATCGGCATCGCTACTTTTCATATTGTTGATTCCCTCCCTGACTAGCATGCTTTTCTTTCTTAGCCATGCCCATAGTTCTTTAATTTCATGAGGCTTGCTGCTACCCAACTTATTCTAGGCTCCCTCCTGTTTAATTATTGACACTCTCATCTAGGCCTCCCTTCTATTATAGGCCCATCGAACCTGTGGTATCCACAACTTCCTTGTGGGTCATTTTATGGAGCGGATACTGAGTTTGCTTCCCCCTGTTCCCCTCCCAAATTTATCGCGGACCACTGGTGAACTGGATTGCTCTCTAATCCATAAGTGCACCTACCTTTGACATCTACGCTAAATCTTTGGGCATGTACTCCATTCGTGAAGAATTGTCATGCACGATAACTTTGCAGGTCCATCTTGTGGTTTTTGTCTCAGATTCCTCGTTTCGTGTTGGTCGACTGGTGCCTCTGCCTTTGTGGCATCCTCATCAGTTGCCCGCTCCCTTGCATCCATTGCTACACAGCGTAGTGCTCTAACCATGATACTACAATTTAATGTCATTACCTCATGCAATCGGTTCTACCACTGCTCAATCTCTTCATCTAAATCTGATGTGCAAGAACTGTCATGGTCCCATAAGATTTGTCCATCCGGTGTCAGTTTCACTCGATCCTTATCTTGCACTGTGATTTGGTAAATACAATCTAGTTCGTCGTCATTTTCCTCGTCACGCACTGGCTCAGTATAATGCACCCCTTCAACTGGGTCTAGTGGAACCACTACGTGGAGAGATTATTTCTTGAATATCACTTTTCATTTTTTTAGGTTGATGACTCAATCCATATCTGTTACCCAGTCTATCCCTAACAATGCAAGATACGGGTTACTCTCATCGACAATTTCTATGACCTCAAAATCAGTTAGTGTTCTTGCACCATCGATGTCTACTGTAACTCCTTGCAGTCTTCCCACATGCAAGATCTTCTGTTCGTTCGCCATCTGCAGTTGGATAGGGGACCATTGTAGTGTGGGTCTGCCCATACGCTCCTAAGTCTGTTTAGGTAGGACATTCACATCTGACCCCAACTCCATAACAACCTGATCCATCTCACAGTCCCCAATCTGGGCAGTCAATGACTTTTCCCACCCGGTTCACAATGCATGCTTGCCCAACTTCCAGACCATTCGAGGTTCATTCGATCCTATGCACCTGGTTATCAACTCTTGCAATCCCTTCACCGTGTTAGTATCCCTTATTAGCTTCACGTAGGTCTCTAAGAACATATTTTACATAGAAGTATCCCTTTCCGACTCTGTTTGATCCTTCCTACCTGACGTAGATGCTTTCGCGAACCTCTTGTTGGCTTCCATAAATGTTTCATTCATGCGCTCCAAATCAAATTTTGGTTGTTTTATGGGGGGCCTACGAACCCATGCATCCTCGTCTGGTTTCTTCCCCTTATCTTCTACTGTACTTGCACCACTTCTGAGCATCATATTCATGTTAGGATCTTCCTTACATGGCTCAACCTTCATCATTTGGACGTTCTGAGCAGGCGTAGCCATAAGCACCCATTTTCCCACATTTGAGGAATTAGTGTGGGCAATCGACTGCTTCATGGTAAATCTAGTAACAATACGGACAACAGGCTCTAGTAGGGTTTGTGAAATCACATGCATAATGCCCTAGTCCCCCACAATTGTAGCAGATTAATTGTTCTTGTCTGCGTCTAGGTCCCATTCCCCCTCGTCCCCATTTACGTCCTTGAAATATGCCCCATGCTATTGCTGCGGTGGGATCCTACCCACGCACTTGCATCTGCATCCTATAAGAAAGTGTTTGATCCATCAACAACTCATAACTTCGGCAATTTCTTTCATCGTGGCCAATTATCCTACAAAAGTTGCAGAATAACTGCTTCGGGGGGGTTGTCTCAGGTTTTGTAATAGATGACAGTTGTCTGTGGCAGGCTTTCTTCCCAACTAATAGATTGTGCACCAGAGTGTAGGCATCATGCTTGGCCCTGCTTGTACCTCTGGTCATAAGAGTATTGGTCCCCCCGCCGTCACATAGTTGGCAAAGACTAGACAATGATCCTTATCATGGCCTGGGCCCTTACATTTGATAAACCACACCTCTTCATGCACTTCTAACCAAGGCACCTGTCCTTGTTTCAAACTTCACATCTCTAAACATATGTTTTGTATTTTCATGTGGATTTGCTGAACTCCCAACCCTGGATCCTTTACTGGGGTTTCGTGCAATCTCATTGCATTCTTTAATGCTTCAGCTTGGGATGAGATCTTTTATTGTGATAGCACCATCCTTAGATGTGGTGTTGAAGACACCACAAACCATTCACAGAGTTGTGCATCTGTTAGTGTCATGTTAACCTCGTGGATTGTGCTTTTCAATCTCTGATCTAGGTCCCATGCGGTTTCGCCAGGTAACATTGCGATCTTCTTGAACCCGATGACCAACTGTGTCTCTGATTTTGGCCAACCAAATTCCTTATTTAATGTGTCCTGGATCGTCGTTATTCCAACATTCGGATGATCACTTGAGTACTTTATATACCATGTCAATGCATGGTCCTGCAGCGCACTAACCAGAGTAGCCTTTTTGATGTTATCATCCGTTATGCCTTGGGATTTCCATACCACCCTTACCACAAACTAGAATTAACCTGGTTCCTCATTCGCTACACCCTTAAATACCAGAAACATGACTGTGCTCGCCATTCCAACCTTCGGTGGTGGCGGAGGTGGAGTCAGTGAGGATGGAGTTCTAGAGGATTGGGAAATCTTCTCAAATTTCATCGTGGTGGGCATGGATTTGATGTAAGTGAAGTAGATAATGGTGTGGACGTTGTTGGTATCAGTGGAATGCATTGCCCAATCAACCAAACTGCACTTCTCAGAGAGAACCCTACAAGTTCTTCCGCATTTTCTTGTGAAATGGAAATTAGAGGGTTGTTCTCTAATCCTTTGGTTCCTTGGTAACCTCTTTTGCTCCACGTTACGCTAGACATCAATAAACGTGTATAATCTATTTTTCACACAACAACATCTGAATCCAAGTATTCAACGATTTGATATACTTACCCCGTAGTCCCTAGAGAAAGCGCCTTTCTTCTCCACTATAACTCACATTTGTGTCTATTGCAAACTCAGTGATAAACCCTCCTATTACCCGATCCAACCAGTGATCTACCGCACATGCGATTTTTTCTTCAGATGCTTCCTGCGCACCAATTCTGGAGTCCACACAATAGGTTGATCTAGTCATGCAACGTTGTCAGCTAACTTCGTGATCCACTTGTACAACTCTGTCAAGAATGACGCGAAGAAGATCTTGTGGATGTCTATGTATATGTAACAATCCAACCACTGTTCTTCTGATATCTACAAATTTCTATTTTCTTGAACCACGAACTCATGAATTTTATGATCTAGCCAATCTTCAAGCCCCTTCTTTGTAGGGTTCTAGCATTCCAACATCAGACATCCCTTAGGCAGATCCTCGTCCCAACAATGGAACCATTTTTTGGCTTATATGGTTCTGACCCAGGTTCAGAAGAGTTATTTAGCCAAACAAATCCCGTAGCTACCAGCTCTTTCGATAACATCCAGTGAAGCACAGACTGAGATCTCACCCAAGGTAGCAAGGGAGGGTGCTGGAACCAGGTTTCCACACCCTTGGGATGTCTTGATGTGGTATGTAGGGTTTGTGCACCGTTCTATGGCCTTGCGCTACTCTTCTTCCATGTAGATCTGGAACAAGGCAATTCCTTGATACTTATTAGTAATGAGTTGTTATAGATTAGATCTGCCTCTTATGTTCTTTAAGCAAACATTTAATAGAGATAACTAGTTTGTCCACCCAGAAAAAGTTATAGATTTGCATAAACTCGTACACATAAGCATAAGTACATAGCTCAAACATATATATCAATCATAAATTAACCAGAACCACAATATTTTAGATTCAACACAGTATTTTAGAACCAACTTATCTTTATTCAAATCTTTTGCCAATACATCCAGATGCACCCTGCGCATTCTGCTGCAGGGGTCTGTTCACATAGCTACGAACTATACCAAGCCTCTGCGCATATAGCTGCAGAGCCTCTATCTACCCACCAACACCCTTGACTCAAACTTATAGATGCTTCAAGACTTCTTTCTTCAAAAACCCATTACATTCCAGATTCAAAAGTACATACCAAAAAACTGACTCCTAACTTTAAAGCCTTGCTCTATTTATACATTTCCATGGTCCATGGACCATGGGTGGGCCGACTCAATTTACATTCTTTTTGGGTGGATAACACTTTCACTTGACTCATTACACTTTGCGCTCGGCGTATCTCGTGGAATTCTTACCATGATTTTACCCAAAATTGCGGGCTTTTGAGCCCCAAAACTATTACGTGGGGCCTTTGCTACCCAACAATACACGGATGGTGCCAGTCATCACATAAGGCACATTGCATTAGCTTCTTGGGTCATTTACACACCTAAGTTAGAATTTCTTTGTTCTAAAGGAGTCTTTATTAGTACTTCCACCAACAATATTGTTGAGTATGTGTCTATAATTTCACTTCTCATTGAAGTGTCATCATGGGACATCTCCAATATGGTGGTCGGGTTAGACTCTCATCTTGTCGTTATTCAATTGACAAATCATTATCACATTCATAATTCAATCTTGTTACATCATTATTTTAGGGTACGACTCTTGGAATGTCAATTTGAGTTTATTACATATGAAAACATTCCTCAAGAATTTAATATAGTTGCTAATTCATTAGCAAACTCTGTGTTAGATTGGTATCTAGCTCATTTATTATAGATACATGCATTAAAGTAAAAATTTACATACTTAAAAATTTACAAAAAGCACTTAAAAAACATTTAGATCATAAAATACCAAAATATATGTATATGTATGTGTGTATATATATATATATATATATATATATATATATATATATATATATATATTATATATATATATATATATATATATATATATATCGAATCAAGTCTTTTACATCAGAAAATTTCCCAAAACTGGTTTTTTTAAGTAAAAAATGGCTACTAAACCTCACTATAAACACCCGCTGGCTATACCATGCGCCTGCTAATAGATTTTACTGCTCCTGAAAAAACAAGACAACTCTAGCTATCCTCCAAAGAGGAACCAAAAACTACTCAGGAACACCAACAGTGTGTCACTGCATGTGAGCAGGAATCTCCCTCATAAGAAGGGGGGAACACCCACACTCATACCTTTGAGGTTCCTTAGAACCTCACAGAGAGTTTGAGCATCACCCCCACCTTTGGGTAGTTGCCCCCCTCGCCTCACTTGGTGAGGCTCACTTGTAGGTCGCACTGGTGCCACATCTGTGTTAAGCAAAAAGCTTCATGTCAATACTTGTTCACCCATAAACTAAACAAAAACATTACATAAACATTCAAAAGCTCAAAAATACTTTATGTACTCTCAAAAAACCTTCTTACCTTGAGGCCCCCAATTTTTACCAGGCGAAAATATCAAGTCAGGATCACCTGTAAAGTCCATTCCCTCATAGGCATAGTCATCTATCATCATGATCTGACCACTGAGCAATTCGAAGAAATCTTCTTTGAAAAAATGTTAGATGGGTCCCCCTCTAGTGCGAGGATCAAGAGATGCCCATCACCTCTGCCTACGCTCTCTCAGATCAAGTGGACCTAAACTCATCCATGGTAACTAGTACCCTCTCAAGTATAAAGGATACAATGAGAGTACCATACCCAAAACTTTGTTGGGTTAGAGTCTTACATGCAGTCAACTCCGTCTTCAGCTGATGAAGCACTGCCTCACACTACTAATATATCTACAACTGGACACAATCAATGGTAAGCAATAGTTGGGCCTTTGTCACAACATGGGGACTCTTAGACCCTGCCAAGTGCACAATCATCCATAATATGGCCCTCATAGACCTGGATCTAATCTGCTCTATAGGGACCCTATTTCTGCCAAGTCTTCTCTCAGGGATACAATAATCTTAGATTAGCTCTAAGGTGGATTGGCGATCAGGCCTACCACCAGTCAAGTTTTCTCATGCTCCTCTGCATGACAAACCAGTCATAAAATAGATTCCATCTCTATCAATTGCAAGCTCATGGTCCGCGATCCTAAACACCCCTTGGTGTTCATCCCAATGCTAAATGATCCAGCTTAAAAGTTCCCCCTGACCGTTCATCAATTCAAGTTGTTCATATTTCATCAACCCACATCAGTGCGATGCAAGTATACAAGCTTAATCATTTCACATCAGTAATTCATGTCGATCATGGGCCCATTCTCTCCATAAACTAGTCATGATTGATCAAAACTTGCACAAATCAACCCAAAAATTAGTGCAAATGGGGCAAAAATGCTCGGAAAATCACTTGCTAGGGTTTTAGAATGTGCCCTCATGCATTAACGCCCCACTTTATGGAAATCACGGTTGGCTAACACCCCCCTCTAGGTCATGAAGGGCCTTTAATGCTCCCCCTAGACCTAGAGGGGAGCGTTAGTCACATTTAATGACCTAAGGATTCCCCAAAGTCTAAAAATACACCCCCAATGTTGCTAAAAAAGGTTAAACAATGTAAGATAAAGGTTTTGACATCTACCTAGGATAGACAACAAGTCAAATGGTCACCTGGATTGCCCGCAATCATCCGTGGAAAATCTACTCCTCTTTCGCTCCAGAACTCTCTCACAGCACTAAAATGATGTAAATGGTGAAAGTGGAGGCTCAAAGACTCCCTTATAGTCACTTTGGAGGTATGAATTGTCTTAATTAAAGTCATTAAAGTATAAATAGATCATTTAATATGATATTTATCAGGCGCCATGTCCACATATTATAGAAAAATACTCATGTTTTGGTGAAATAATTTTCGGGGCTAAATTGTAGAAATGACCGTGTTCAATTCTCTATGAGCGCTTTCTTTTATGGGATATTTTCTTGCTCTTGAACTGAAAAATCCCCGAGTTTTTCATCATTGGGCTCACTAAAATCCTACGATGACGATATGAGCACTTTCTTTTTTGGGACTCTTTCTTGATCTTAAATTGAAAAATCCCTAAGTTTTTCCCTTCTTTGGGCTGGTTAAATCTATGAAGAATGAATGAGAATTCAGTTTACCTCTTTTTCCTCACTCATTAAACTTAAAAAGATACCTCAAGTTTTCTTTATTTGACTCGTTATAATTTGAGGTAGATCTATTATTTTTGTCGTCGCATGACTCATTAAAATTTCATGACGAATATCAAGCTTACTTCATCTCCTCGTACTCGTAACAAAATGAGGAAAACATCTATTGGGAATAGTTTTATATTTTTATTCGGACTCAATAGATTAACTCACGAAAAAGGAATGTTTTCGGGTATACTATTAAACCTTTGTCACACCTAGTTAAAAACTATGACAAAGGGACCACCCCAGAGTCATTCTTTACGATCTTTTCAAACTCTTGAAATATGGAAGGACCATTGAGTTTACCCCTTTGGACTCATTAAATTAAATAGATGAGGAATGGATTCTCTCTTTATGATATTTTTATACTCTTGAAATATGAAAAGACCAATGAGTTTACCCGTCTGGACTCACTCAATTAATCAGATGGGGAAAGTGGAAAATACAATTGCTTTATGTCAGTATTTTGAAAAAAGTTTTTTGGCAGTAGTCAATTCGTTGAACATGGCACTTCCTCAGCAAAAATTTCCTTGTGATGGCCTCTCAATATGAATCTTAACATCATATGAGTTTAGCCTATATAACCCAATGTTCTTACATCTTTGTATCCTAACACTCTTTGGCATTCATGAGTCTAGTGTTGCATGGTTAAAACCTTTGTGTCATGCCTTCTATTATTGAAGAGAAAACCTTATCTTTTGTTTCCTCCATCAAACCATCAATCATATTCTTCCATCATGCCCTCTATTGTTTTGACCCAAAGCTCAAACTATTCTTCAAAAAACAATCATTCATGTCCTCTTTCGTGTCGACTGATGTAGGACATATTATCACCTACCTTTTGACAGGTCTCTTCCTATTGACTTCAACACTCTATCTAGGAAGCAGAACCAAAAACACTTGATTTCTTTGGAACTTGCAGACATCAATGGAAGGTTACCTTATGTTTGATCAAGGGTTTTCATTATTGGCTCTTGGTTAAACAATTCTACGAGTATTCGACGACAAAAACATTATTCATAGTGGCTAGATCGTATTGTGCATCTTGGAGACCATCACCATTATCAGTGGCCATCCTCACATCTATTAATAGTCTCCATCATTAACTGGTAATCAGAAGATTTCATACATGTTTGAGCTCAACGCCTTTATTCACATGCATCAAACTATGATGTTAAGGTGAAGCGGAAATCAAGACCTTGGGTAGATGCTTACATCACTCAACCTTGTTTCCTCTCCCAAGTTGCATATATTATCTTTTGGAGATAGCTCATCAGAATGATCTTATTATGACACAAGTTCTACAATGTGCTTATTAGCGGACATGATCGTCATATCTCTTTGTTGAGAAATCACTATCTATCTATCTATCTATCTATCTATATATTATATAATAGATATAGATATATATCTATATCTGTGTGTGTGTGTGTGTTGTATCAGGTTTCTCATATTCCCAAAGCTCTAAACCTCTCTCTCTTTTTTCCAAAAAGGAAGTGACAGTTATATAAAGTATTTCAGTCATTGTCTCTACCTATGATATCACACTTTAGGGGGCATTTGTTACAGAAGAAAATGACCTCCTCACCAGCTTAGAGGAGAAAGGCAGCATGACTGAAAGACTGACCAAGTTCAGAGGCCTATTTGCAAGCTAATGCTCTCCAGTAACTAGAAACCTTCTTTATAAAGCTTGCTAACAATGGATCAGGTGTGTTAGTGCCTAGGGTAACTCTGTTTGTTGCCTCAGGAAGAGTGTTAGTAAAACTAAGTGAGTTTCCATGAGTCAAAGGAACAAGTTGACCAAGAAATACCCCGATATTCACTCATATGTCAACTCATAAAAGTAGGAAAACATCCAGATTCAACCTGTTTGGAGGAATTACTATTCCTAACGGAGTCTACAAACAAGGAAAGAGCATAAAATCATGGAGACATCTCTGCTTTTTCCCAAAGGAACTCATGAAGTATTTGGCAAGGCTTATCCTCTCATGCTATATATGTGAGGCTAGGTCCATTATGGAAGGGGTCGAAACATTTGAAAGGATTTCCTATTTGATTGTTAAATCTAGTATCCGATAAAGGCACTACAAGAGGTTAACAAGGGAGAGAGAAAGGAGTTGGGGGAGTAAGGGAAGGCTGATACAACTGATGGTTGTAATCACCCTTTTCTATCATTAATATAGAACTTTAATTGTGTTGTCCACTTCATGGAGTTGGTATTGTAATTAGTTAACATGTTTATGCCATTTCATTATTATGAGTGGCTTAGATACATGTAATTAGATATCTCTATATGTTAGTACATTGATTGTCAAAGTTCTATGTTGTGATATTACACCTTGTCTTATCTATATGTATGTTTTGATCTTGGAGCTAGCTAAGGGGTCTTCCACTCCGATATTTTGCGCTCTCCAGCAACACCACACCAAGGCTTGAGGTAGTAAGTCCTTCTTCCTACTTTGATTCTCATTTGGTTAACATGGATATGCATGCATCTTTGTGCCAGCTCCAACTAATCTGACAATCTGCCAAGAATCCTGGGAAGATCCTTGAGGGTATCTCCATCACCAAACACCCATGCATTAACCCCTATAGCAACTTCTATGTCTCAATGAGTAGTGACCCATGGGTATTGTTGGAAGCCTATCCCACCAACCCTACACCTACACTACAAATATTGTTTGGCCCTAATGCCCAAGTGGGCTTAATCTATGTGTGTTGATTTATTAAGGTGTAGTGTTTAAAATTTTGGCTTGGAGATGTTAACCAAGCTCTTGTTCACTTAAGGTGTGAGTGCATGAAAAATATGTGTCAATTGGATGAGTTAATTAAGCATGTTTCATGATGCCATATGTTGTTGAAGGTAAAATGTTGAAATGTTGTAAATGAATTTGAAATGACAAAAAATTAAACAATCAATCAAGAATACATAACCCCACACACAAGGGTTACTACTCAACTAAGAAACAGAAGGAAAACAGGTTGCTCAAAGACACATAAAGAGGCCAAAAAGATCTGATGTCAATTGGATGGGATCTAAAGCCCATAAGCTACTAGAAATGGTGCAACAAACAACAAAAATCATAAGTGAAAAACGTTGTAAAGGATAGGTATGAAGCTCTAAGACCTAGGATGTTCAAGGGGATCCTAAAGGGGAGAAGGAAAACCCAAACTCTAATGTGAGAAAAGGTAAAATAAACCTATCCAATGGATCTAAAAAGTAATGGATTAAATCTGAAAAGCAAAGGTTAAAAATGTTGAAAACCCTAGACTCCTCACTCAGTAAATTTCTTCCTAACAATGTGGAGGAGTACTCTAAACCCTAGGGGGATATTTCCTTCCTCAAAGAGACAAAATAAGTGGATCTAGGCCTGAGAGAGATTGATTAAAAAATTTGAATAACCCAAACTAGTCTGCAGACAGTACTCTCAACCAAACTCTAAAATAATTGAAAATTTCTCAAAAAAGTGGCAAAACGTAGGTACTAACCTGTTTTCAGTGAGAGCAGAGTTACTCTGGAAAAAAGTGCTCTCTGGAGCACACTAAAGGGGAAAAAAATTGTGCTTTATCCCATGGAGTCTCGATCAACAAACCTCGTATAGATGTTGTCATCTCCTGCGTCGCTGGTACCTGTGACCTGTGGAAAAGGCCATAAACCTGACAAAATTTGAAAATTTAATAAAATGGGGTTTAAAAATGGAAATAAAAATTGAGAGGCCTAAAAAATGGCTGATGAAACCCTAAAATTTCTAAAACTTCAATCACCCAAGAATGTTGTTATTAAATCAATTGAGTCACCATTTGTTAGACGACAAATGTGTAACTAAAGTCCCAGTGGAGTCACCATTTGTTAGTGTGAAAATTCCTAGAAGGTGTACTAAAATCCTCACTTAAGTCACTAGGTGACAAGTGACCCTAAAAGTAATTTGATGGTTGTTTTCATTCTAGATCTGCAATACAAATGGAAAATATGCCGTAAAAGAAAACAAGGTCAAAAAAAAAAGCAGCAAAATAATGTATCCAAAATAATAACCCAATTGGAAAGACAATTTTAAACGAATAAATATTTATTGATAACACTTGGTGAAGAATATCTACAAATTGGTCTGTAAGTCCCCCTCTGTGGGATGGGTCCTTTGATATCCTTGATGCTTCAGAAATGGAATTCCTTCTCTATATCATATGAAAAAACCCAAAAAAGATGAAGAACGCAAATGGGAGCTCAAGAAAATGACAGTAGTGTAGACGATGATAATGATCATGGTCAAGAATGGATGAAAAACCCTCCTTTATATAGCAAAGTATGGAGTTAAACTCGAAAATGGAGAATAGTAAAATATTATTGACCAAATTCAAATCTAACTACTTGGAATACTTTATTATATTTATTGGAGAAGGAAAAAGAATTTAAAATGTTTAAATTCCTTTATTTAGAAATAATTAACATATAAAATGATTTATTAATTATTTCGCAAGAAACAAGAAAGGTATGAAATCAAAATAATTATTAAATAGGTTTTTAATAATTATTCTAATAACATAAATATGGAAATTCAAATAGGTAATGATTTATTTAAATACTCGTAAAGGATTTAGTGAAATGTGACAAGGAATAATTATTAAATAATGATTTAATAATAATGCTTGGAGAAAATTAAATAAATAATGATTTATCAAACTATTCTCATGTGGTTTCTTTATTTAAATAAAAAAATAATTTAATAAAAGTGGTTTACTAAATTATTTTCCACAGTGAAAGTGATTTTACTATGGTAAAATTAAATCCACATGGTGTATTTGGATCCACCTAGTTAGAAATGACTAGGTGATCATTTTTTGGTGATAACAACCAAGATAAATTTCTATGTTTTATCCTCAATCCTATACACAAAAACCTATGTACAAAAAATACATACATTTTTGCCCTCATTCAATCTCATCGGGCAATTCAAATTTCATGACCTACTACGGATAAATTTAGCAGTTACTTATATTGACTCAGAGTAACTTGAGTTAAAAAAAATTCAACTACTCAACTAAACTCAATTCTATCTGTACTCTATAACTAGAGATCAATTAACCGATAGACACTAGAGTTAACTCCACTAGATAGCTAATTTTACCCATGAACTAGTCCACAACTCATTGAAAGCCATCTAACTCAAATTAACTAACAATAACTTAGTGATAGGCCACATCACACATGTTAACTAACAACTAAGTTAAGAAAATATGAGACTGAATTCGAATTGGCATCTATGACAAAAGCATAAGTCAAAGAAGTCATTCCTTGCTACATTTTCAATATTGTGTTCCTTCCTCCTGGTGAATTCTGATTTTCTCCCATGGTCTTAAGCTACAATAATGTGGGTTTCCAGTATGAATCCTCTCATGTGTGCATTGTAGAAAGGTTCTCCCTTTCAACGCTCCAGTTTCCATGGATAATCGAGCTCTCGAAGAATACATGAAATTATTAGGCTTGTTTTCTCATGAGCTACAATTGAGAAAAGGTTGAGGGTCTGGTCCTTTTTCTATAAACCCTCAAGTTTCTCTCTCTCACAGATTATTCTCCCCATGTTGATTTGAGTCCCATGTGGCATTCTCACCTTGCATTGTACCATTCTCTAAGTTTACACATGGAAATTTGACTGTTTCCTCAAGAATTCCGAACTAATTCATACAATGGTTGTGAAACTTCTAGAAGAAGTTAGTATAGTAGAGATGGAAATTGTGTAACGAACTTGAGTGGATTTTCATATACCATTTGTGGTTTATAATAGGGCCAATATCTTGACTGCCTATGCATAGGCCTCATTTTGAAATGTAAAAAGGGGCTAAAATCTTTGTTGTAGGGGAAATTCTGTGAAATTTTTGGTGAATTTTTGGGAGGTCTTGAAGCAATTTTGGGAAATAATTATGAAGTAACTCTTGGGATGTCTATTTCTCTCATCATGTATGTTTCATGTCACCTTTATTTTGAGGTTCACTGCTAATGAAAGGAAATTTTATACAATTTTCATGGCATTTTGAGTTGTGAATGTGATTTGTTGTGCAACTTATGTAGAATTGTTTATATATTTTAGGCTGAAATGAATTTTGGCATCAGATGGTTTGTTTCAGTCTTGCAAGATATATCAAGCTAGCTTGAAGAGTATCTTGGATTTCTTGCAATGGTTTTAAAATAATTGGTAAATTTCATAATTATATGTTTTCTAATGGCTAAATTCTTAATTTCTTAGACATCCACTAGGGTTTATTTGGTTTAAAGGAATTCTTAATTTCTCCTTTAAGTTGGGTAAAGCTTGATTCTCCATATTTCATCCATATTTTATTTTTTCAAAATTTTTACAGAAAACCCAAGGGTTATGAATTCTCCTACTTAAAATTAGTGCAAATGTGGCTCACAAAAAAAACTAATGTAATGGTGTTTTCCCCCAACCTTGATCCCAAACCACTCTCAAATTAACAACTACTTTAGCAAATTTTAAAATCAAATTTGTATTTTTTCATTTGGTCCACCTTGTTCGATCCAAGTACACCTACGTGGGTCAAAACAAACATGAACAATTTTCTAAGTTATGAGTCGTTTCATTTTGTGAGTGATTTGACTACATGATCATTAAAACAATTGACTCATAATCTCAATAAGAATTTAACTTTATGGTTTTGATACAATTTAACATGTTATTTCGTTTTCTTGTGACATTTAAATGAGAAAACGAGGTGCATGTCTCATGAATTTGCAATGGAATTTTTTCATAGTTGATACTTCAAGTTTGAATTTCCCACTCATATACCTAATTAATTTTCAAAAACTAATTAATGCATGGATTTTTTATTTTTTGTAATATCATCTTACACCAACCACCATTTGTAAAGAGGGAATGTAAATCAACATCACAGGAACATCAAACACTAGTAATATTCCCATGAAACTAGGATGATCATGACTGAGATTTGAATCTGAATATTTCCATTTATCAAACAACAAATAGAACCAATTTAGATGTTCTAGGGCTCTACATTATAGATCGCATAGTGTGACTCTAGGGAGCCAATAGGTCCCAAGCCAAATAAAATTGATGTATCCTCTGTCATGTCCTCCTAGCACCATGACACCTTGAGACTTCACCTTCCGCATGCCCTTATATATTTCGAGGTCATACCTTTTGGGGTGAGTAATCCAGTGGGGCCTTTGTGTGCTAATAATAAATCATCCCACTATATATGTCCTTTGCCAAATTATCCTAACACCCTGTTAACCCAGAGACTCTAGGGTCATATTTCTAAGATCAATCAAAGGTTGAGGAGCATTAGGAATGTCATCATATAAAGTGCTTGACTAAGAATAAATAAAACCAATATGTGTAGCACATAGAATGACATGCTCCTTAGTAGTTTCCCCGACCATAATGACATCCTTGGCTATATTTGAAATAAATGACTGGAAAACCCAGTCATTAAGCTCCTTATGAGGAAGTTTGGTTCTAACTAAAATATTATGTCTAGCCACTCATGGATATGATAAAAAATGTGAGTAGAGTTGTCATATTTAAATTTGGACAAGAGGTCAGTCCCAATATGCTATTGTGAAGGTAGCTAAAACTGGTTCAGAAAGGTATGAGCCAAGGAAGCATAGTCACTATAGGATTCACTATTGAGTTTAGTGTACCATTTAGCAGCATAACTAGTCAAGGTTTGCTGGAAAAGATGCCACCTCATAAAATCATCCACCAAATAATTCGAAGAGCACCATAAATGATAGGTGGTGACATGCATGGATAGGTTTTCTACTAGATTCCCTTTGAAATTAGGAATACCATAAGGTAACCTAGAAGGAATTTATGGCCACCTAGGATCATGGTATATGGTGTCAATTATGATTTTATCCAAGTCTCGAAAATCAAGTGATGCTAGAAATGGAAGTTAATTTTGATTAAATGGATGAGTAGGTAAAAGGGTACCCAAAACAAACCTTGTGGTTCCCCCATATCATAGTTAATGGAGGATGAATATAGACCATGGCTATAGTTAATGTTAGTAACTTGAGCTCTCAGGAAAAAAATGTGGTGAAATGATATTATCCGCTAGGGGAAATGCCCCTAGGGAACAAAGGACTCCCAAAGGCATGACTATTCATAGGATTGTACCTAACACTGAAGGAAGGACCTCCCTATGCAAAATCGCTTTCATAAGCATAAGAACTTATTAACATAGTGGTACTAGTGGGATTAATGCCCCAGGTAAATTAGCCTCTCCAAAGGAAATGGAACCCCAAAAGAAAGGCATCCTACCTAATAGAGAACTACCCCAAGGTTATGTTCCTCCAAAAACATTAGCACCCTTGGCATAGCTAGAGGAAAACATACATCCCCCTACCATTATAGAAATTTTGAGGTTAAACATGGGCCTCAAAACAAAAATGTACAACCAAAATAAACTTTATAAGAACCAATAGAATTGAAGATGATGATGTGAACCATGGGGGATGATTCACCATTTTTGGAGTAAAAAAGTAAAAATATTAAAAAATAAAAATAATAAAAATAAATAAATAAAAAACAACTTTTTCAACTCGTATATTCAAATTATCTCCCTATGGTTTTACTCAAATTTCAAGTGGGAGTAACCGTTGGATGCTAAATTTAATTCCTCATCCAAGAAGTACTCATGTTTCATACTTTCGATGGACCACGCTAAATGAAAATTGGGAAATACATGGAAAACGTGATTACAATCACGTTTTTTCATGTGTTTCTCATTTTTCATGTTCTGGGGTCCATCACAGGTATGAAACATGGTTACTCCTTGGATAAAGAATTAAATTTTGCATCTAATGAGTGCTCCTTCTCAAAAGTTGAATAATATTGTAGGGAGATAAGTTGAAAATACGACTTGAAAAAGTAGTTTTTCTTATCCCCGTCTAAAATTTGATGATGTAATCTAATCTTGTTTTATTATCTCCACTATTATTTTATAATATTTCTTAGGAGGCCCATTTTAGACCTCAAAATTTCTCTAATAATATTCCCTAAAGTAAAAAAAATGTGTTAAGCAAAGGAACCATAGGTATAAATGAGCTAGGTGTAAACACCCTAGCTCCCACTCGACCAAGTTTCACACCCATTCCAAACAAAAAAGTTAACAAGGGCATATATATAGAAAAAAATTGTAAACTTGTAGGATTTAGAGAAGTAACTAGTTCGATGCCCCATGAAGAGGACAAAGGTCTTTTCAAAGTAGGCCCTAGAGGTCCCTATCACACTAAGCAGTTGTAATGATGACATGAAAAAAGTGAATGTTGATGTAAAAGGTGATGGGGGACCCTTCACCCCCTAGTGTAAGTACTTATCTCACTAGACATATGATGAGAGAATAAAGAAAATGGTTCAAAATCGCAAGGTCTTAGTTTCACAAGTATAGGACTAAAAGGTCGGTCACAAGTGGTTTGGCATGTGGTGGTGGACTTCCATCAATCAATTCAATAGTAACTATGTTCCCCCCCAAGGACCAAGGTTATCCCCTTCAATCTGAGTGTGGTCTAAGTCCTCCATTTCCAGAGCTATCCTATGTCTTCTAAGTGATGGACCTTCCTCTTCTGGAGAAAGGTTTTAAATTCTATGAGGATGTCAAATAGTTTGGTCACCCATGATGAATAAATTTGATTATTAAATTTAATTAATTAAGAAATCCATATGCCCAACTAGACTCAAATCAAACAAAACACTCTATGAAATCTAAGGAGTCAATAACACATAAACCAAGATAGAAAATGGATATTCCCATAGTTATATCTTGGTTGACTACGGCACAAGTCGACTATGAATATGTGGTTGTGACAATTATGTTAACCTTTTGCTTAATGGATCCTACGCTAGAACCAATTACCCTTATGATTAATGGGGTGACCCCCAGGAGAACCCATTGAATATTAACTAATGTCTTCCTTGGGGGAACAAGTATGTCTCTCCAATCGAAACCTACATAAGATACCTATTATTTTGGGCACTAAGGATACCACAGATAGAAACCCGACTTGGGGGAATAGTCGTCAATCAGATCTACATGCAAAGGAAAAGAACTAGGCCTGAAACCTCCTAAAAGATTACTGTAAGTGAACCACGTGCCTCTCAAGCATATCCTAGAGTACTACATGCAAACCAATACCACCAAGACCAATGAAATGAGGTAGATCACCCTTCTAGGTTCAATGTCACCTCGTGATTGACCCTTTTATGAGAAGAGATTCCTAGGAAACATGCCACTGAAAATGGATTTTTTCTCCCTAACTCAAGATACTAGGTTTTTTTATGGTCTTGTAGAGTATACCTCGCTCCCCTAATACAAGAACCTAGCTTGATCTTTTGTAGGTGTGTTACTAGATAAAAGAAAATTGTAAAAAAAAAAATATTAAATGTTTATTTTATGGGTTTCTATTTACCTAAAGGAAGCAGTGTGGAATTGATATGGTCTATAAAGACTCAAGACCCAAACCTAATGCAAGATATATGGAAATACACTTTTTTTTGTCTTTTCATTTTATGAAATCTAACTATAGTAGGGAAGACTCCTTCACCTTTTCAAAAGAAAGACAACAACCTCACACACTCTCAATTTTCACTCTTAAAATTTAGTAAATTCATAACAAAAAACTAATCCAAAAATCAACTTAATATGAAACATAAAAGGATTTCAAACAAAAACCAAGAGAGAACACCAAGCACTCAAAATATCAAACTTGCCTCTGCAAACAAAAATATCAGCAAAACTAATTTATTACATGTGGAAAAATTAAAAAAGGAAGTGAAAAGAAAGTTTTATAAATGTGGTTCAATGGAGACAACAAAATTCATGAAATGAAAATTATCTACAAAGGTAAAAAGCTAAACCCTAAATGATGTATAACACTTTAGAAGTATGGAAAGAAAAAACAATTTGTATGGTCCAACCAGATGAATAGATTAGAAAAACAAAGCCATACACCTCAAATCTAATTTTACACAACAACAATAGATAGAGGAAAAGAGTGCTAATAAAAGAAACCAAAATGGAGAAAAACAACCTTGATGGAAACACCAAAATTGAAAAACCAATTAGATCCAATCCATTTTTATTTATTTTTAAGCAGAATTGAGATAGATCTAAACCTGTACAGATCATAAAGAACATATCTTCTAATTTAGAAAGAGATATGAGGAAAAACCCCTTAAAAACTCATTATTTTAAAAAATACATAAGTTAATTGTGAACAATAGACATCCTAAGACGAATGATTGCAGTGCACAACCTATGTTGTTATTGAAAAGACACTAGTTTACCTTTTATAACTATGTCTTTGGGCCAATGCACATGGAAAAGTTGAATCAAATCTAGATATATTCGTATCTAAGGCAAGGTAGCCTCGAGAACACTCAAACCAAGTCAAAAACAAAATTGAAAGGCTTAGCAACAAAAAGAAACCAAAGGTCCAATGCCAAAAGAGGAGAGGTATGCTCCATAGTTGAGTTGTTAATTGTAATGTAACCAAAATGAATCTAGTACAAGGAAATATTGCTTCATGCGTTTTTCTCAGAACCCACCAGACGATGTGTGTGAAGAAATTAGTGAAATCCTATAGATGTAAATGACACTTATGCATAACCTATCGATGAAATATATTAGGAAAGTGTAGCTGAACTCTGACATGTCAATGGAAAATGTTGGATCAGAAGCACTGATTAGAGAACCTACTTATTCCTTAAGATTTCACTCTTAACAATTATGATCCAAAACTCATGCACACAAGCATAGCCAAAGAAAACAAGTATTCCTTTTGTTGAGGGCATATTAACATGAACAAGATATAATCATATATATGATAAACACAACATGTAAAGAAGGCAAATCATAGACTTTCATTAATAAGACAAATGAATACAATAATATACCTCCAACACGAGAGTCCTCCTCTTGATCTTACAATCCTAGTCTCCCCTTAAATATAGTCTCTAAGCACCCAAACAATATGGAATATCTCTCTCATAAATTCTGACTAACTCTTCTCTTATTAAAATCATCATATTATATAGGTCATTTTCTCTCTCCGAGAGGATGTATATCGACATTTAGGGGCTAAAAAATTTAGGAAAATTTAATAATAATTAATCCCTATCTAACTCATGGACAAGTAGATTGAGTTGATCTCCTAGGGAATGAAAACATCTAGAATTTTTGGTAAATAATATGGTTGTAAATGGGAAACCTGTTTTTAGGGACTAAGTTTATAGACTATGAACTACAGTTTAGACTTAGGTTTTTAGTGTAAGATTAGTGTCTCTACTATAAAAGAGGAAAAATCAATAGGAAAATCTATGCACCAAGGTCAACAAGACAAATATCTCTCCTACTAACTCAATATGGGAAAAATAGGCTATAACGAAGCTCTATCACTCTTTTCTTGGATCTTGTGGATAATTGGGCTAGTCATGGCTTGGCATGTTCCCTCTTTTGCAAGGCACAATCTTATAAAAATTTTGGTCTAAAATAATTGCTATTAGAGCCTTGATCAACTAAATTTGAAATTGGCTCATTACTGACCATACCTTTGATTTTTAGAATTGAAGCTCGATGATTTTCTTTCTAGTTATCCAATGCTACATAAATTCAAAGAACATTTTGAGCCACATCTTTCATTATTGTTTCCTCTTTCACATTATGCAACATTTTATCATTTATTTTGTGTTGATGAGGACATTCCCTCCATAGGTGGTCTCCTCCACATGTCCAACACTAGAATTTTCCTCTCTTGAACCCCTTGGCCTCATCTCTTGCTAGTATAGTGGATTTATCTCTATTAGCAGTTGAGAACATTCATTGAAATTCATCCTTAGAAATTTTGGTGAACTTACTGCTTTCCCCATCTTCCTAGATCCGTATGGATTTAATCATTTTCCTTTAAAATTAGCCCTTTCCTTATTTTTCCAATTTATTTTTATATCATTCTTATCCTTAGATTGATTGTAACAACACTTAGTTTTCTAGACATTGTATTCTCATATTCTTGGCTCATCAAACTCAATTATGTCTCAATAAGCCTATTCTAATCCATTGAGGTACCTTTGAATCTTCACCTTTTCATCCTTGATGTATGACACATACCTAAACAATTTTGAAATTATATTGGTGTATTCATATGTGGTAAGTGTCCATAACTTAAGCTTGTGGAACTCTTTAATATTGTTACCATAATACCTTTCAGACAAGTACTTCTCTTGAAAATATTTCTCAAACCTTATCCATGACAACTCCTCTCTAATTCCTTTGACATTTATCAAATCCTACTACCATATATCAAATTTTCCTTTTATGATGAAAACAGCTACCATGGCCTTCATGCTTTCAGAGTAGTCGTGTACTCTAAAGTGTTTCTACATTCCTATTAGTTAGGCTTCTACTTCTCCATCCTTCTTAGCTTCTCCATCAAATATGGGATTTTTTCCTTCTTGAACTCCTCCAACAATAAGTTTTTTTCATTCCTTTCTTGTTTGTGGTGTCTTCTAGTAGATGCATATGATAACTGCTCATGGTTATCCGATCTTCTTCCTAGAGTGTTGGTTGGAGTTCCTCCTCTCACTTTGTCTTCACTTGTCTATCTATATCTCGTTTTTTACTTGTTTCTTTCGGCGCTATAGTCTCCAATCCATGCTTCAACTTTTCAAATAGACTTTGTTTAGCTTTGTGTTTCCATATGTAGCTGGCACCAATCTTGCCCTTTTTTGCATTTGCAAATCTGATAGACTTTGCAAAATTAACACATTCACCTATGCTTGCCTCTCTTGTGCTATAAAATAATTTTCATTGTCTACTTTAAAACTTCTCAATTCAGCCGTCAAATTCTTGAGGGTGTCCCTCCAGTTAGGGAAATTAAGGGAAATTATTTCCTGACGTCTTCCCAACTAATTCTTCTTTCGAATTATGTTTTGGTCCATATGTGGTGTAATACACCGTTATGTTTTTCATTATTTTCTTTCTATATAGATATTTTTTTTCTTATATGTTGTTACACACACACAACCGTTAGCTAAATATATCATGAGTACACCAATGCAATATCTTGGTTTGTCCCATGATGCATGCTAATATAAAGTTGTTCACTAAATCATAATCCATGTTTGTCACATATAATAAAAGATCTATACACATTCTAACAAGGTTGGTAACCACATCAGGTATAAATATAAAAAACTTCAACATATGAAATAAATAAAATGTTATATTAAATTCTATCTATGAGCCCTTCTAGTCTAACTGTTGCACCTGGATCAAATACTTCTCTATAATTCTCCCTCCCACCCTCTTATTATTTTTTAGGCTATGGGATTTGTTGCTTATGTCTTAACCCATCCTCCAATGTCTATTATTAATATAGGGTTACAAAAATCCTTCTTTTCCAAAGGTTACAAAATTAAATTCCAATGTTGCCATCATGTCCAACTTGTTGAGAGATTTCTAGCAATATACATTTTATCTCAATCTAACTCTTACATTAAAGGTTATGCCTCATTGAAATTTAACCAATTAGATAATGACATGTCATTAGGTGATCTCCACATGGCATCCACATGTATTCCATGTGGCTCTGCCATGTCATTAGAGGTAGATCCATATCATTTGGTCGCCTCATTCCAATATCTATTCTCATTAATGAGCTATAAGTGACTATGCTAACTCTAGTTTGGCACCATTCACATTGCAATAAAAACATATTAGGTAACCTCTTTTCTCAATTTGTGAGTTCTCCCAAAATTTAATTCAGTTGGTTATGGATTTTCATGGTGTTTAAGAAAAATAATCAATGTCCCTCAGAACATTGATCTGTAAGTTGTCCATTCCTCTAGTGGGTTTAATTAAATTTAATTAATAATTAACAATTTCTAAATGGAGCTTTATCCAACTATAGTTTTCCAACACTAGAGTCAGATTCACCTTTGATGTTACAAAATAAATGGCCAAAATAGGGGATGTTACGCTTTTTCTCCCTCCTAAGATAGAATATTTGTCAAAATGGCTAGTTGATGGACATATTCCATCATTATATATATTTTTTTCCACTTCTAATTCTATCCCATGGAATTCATTGTCATGTTACATGAATTTTATTTTCTATCATAGGAGGGTTTTGTATCTGTTTGTGGAAGACATGCATGTCATTCATTGCCTAGAAACCCTAAGCATCAGTAGTTTCACTAGCAAGAGTTTCCACTACAAATTGAGTTTGTTTAGGGGTTAATTCCTCACCATCTCAAGTGAGAGTGATTTCCTCCAATGTGGCCTCTTCTTGGTTTCTATCTACATTCAACTATTCATTCTTCCTTGTAGTGTGCATCCATTATGGATTCTAATTTATAATTAGGGTACTCATTACCTTGATTTTCTTCTTTTCTATAAGGTCAATGACATCCTTGGGCATAATTGGATAGAGATTGGTTGAGGTTTTTCTAAACTCTATCTTATTTTTATATTTCTCTTCCTTTTTCAATGTCTCCTCTTGCTACTTTTGAACTATTTCTTATTCCTCTACCCTCCTTCATTATTCTACTAGTTTGGTTGTTTTCTCCATATCCTCTGCTAAATATCTTGTTCTTTCCTCCTTTATTCTAATAATTTTTTCCTTCTTTTTTTTATAACTCTCATAAATATTGTTGGGAAATACATTCTTGATCCTCTTCCTTTTATTTCTTTCTTCTCAATTATTCCCTAACCTTTCTTTCTCATTCTCATTATTGAATCTCCCTTTCTTGTTCCTCCTACATATCTCTCAAATTAGCTTCCTCCTTCAGATGATCTATCTCAATTTTCATTTTTTCCATGGATTTCACCTTATAAACCACTTGTATAATGCATTTTGTCTATTCTTCCAGAGATAATGTACCAAAAATGATAACATTTGGGTTGGATCCTCTATTTTTGAATTATTTCCAATCCCAAGAATTTTCACCAAAGACTTCTTGCCATCTCTCCTTAGCATATGGCCCTGCAAGGCATACTTTCTCTAATTTTTTTTGAGTTAATCCTTTAGGATCATGTCTTCTAAACTTTCCAATTTGAAACTTATATTATGGATTTTATTTCCCATCTTGGTCAATATGTGTGGTTTGTCTCACTACATAGTGTAACAGCCCCGATGAAAATTCCATGT
>APFE031027475.1:1100-24374 GCA_000404065.3 Pinus taeda | reverse complement strand
TGGGGTTATAACTATTTTGGTGACAGGGTCATAATTGGCACAACAATGGTGGATAATATGTGGGAAGATATTGACTGAGGGGAGGTAATACCTAGGGAGATTGTATTCCCATATTCCATAGATGTTAGAGTTACTGGGATGACTATTCCTAACTCTGCAGAATGCTTGGAGGTGGTTCATGTCACAAAATAAATATTTAATCTGAAAGCCTCTGTCAACCAAGGGTAACCAATCCTGGTCTTTATGAGGTGCATTGAGGGGCGTGACATTCAAGGCTACAGGAGCTTCCATGTTTGGTTCTTCTGTTTTCAAACTGGAGGTCAGGTTTTAGTGTAAAAACTGGTCTAAACAGCAGTTCTGGGACCTTTCTCTGAGAGTTACAGACCGAACTTAACTTGAATCAGCTCCACGGCTAAAATTTATAGAGGAAAAATGAAATTTGCAGGGTTATTGGTAAAAATGAGTAAATACTTGGGTATATAGAGGGAAAATAGTGAAACTATATGCTGAGCAATGAATTATGGAGCAGGATGTTGGAGTTCGTGGTCGGGTGGTGGACTTGGATGTGATTTGCAATAAACTAGATGTAATTCTCATGTAGGAGTGCTCGCAAAGAAGAACAGTGAAAATGACATTTTATCGAGCTTTTAACAAAATTTGGCTTTCGCAGGGCTTTTTGGCATTTTTGGTCGGATGATGTCATCAAGATGTGACGTCTTGTTGTTTAGCGGAGGGGTGGAGGGTGATGTGGTAGTGACGTCAGCAAGGTGTCAGCGGGGGCACGGTAAGTTATTTTTCCCGCACAACTTTTCAGGTCAGGCGGTTTCGGGCAGGTAGGCAGCGAGCATCGCGGGTGCACACCACGTGTCCACGATATGGGGGAAATACCGCGAGCTCCCCGGGGCTTAAAGTTCGGCTACAGAGGGGGGTGTGATATGATTGTGAGCCGTCTAATGCGAGGGCGCCGATCGAACGGTGGGCGCTATACGAAGATGGCGAAGGGTTAATGCACATGCCCGATGTATTAAAATAGGTTTTTCAATGATATCGGGGAAGAAATGATTGGCCAAGGTTTATTGGTTGGTAATTAACCAGATGTCAATTGATCCTTTAAGTGCGGGTAGGGTTCTTAATAGGTGTCCAATACACTTATTAATTCCCAAAGACATATGTAAATGGTTATATTTCAACGACAGCGGGGATATATATTTATATGGGGATTTTTATTATATATTTGATACGGGGGGAAATAAAGTGGGATTTATATAATGAAGTGAAAGTTAATATGAAAGAGATATAAGTTGGTGCGATAAGTGATAGACTTAGGCTTAAGGTGAAAGGAGTTTTGAGGTGAGAGAATGTAGTTTTCCTAAGTAAAATGGGAATTCACTTAGGGAAAGTTTTATGAAAAGAAATGAGTGATTTGAGGGTAATATTAAGCAGATCTTAATATTTGTGAGGGGAGATTAGTGAGTGATTTTGGGAGAAACATGAAGGGAAGTTAGTAATAAAAATCTACCTAATTTGAGCTGCATCCACCCATCTGCCATGGTACTTGTGATAACAGTAAGATGAACATTTTTGAGATATGAAATCAATTACAATTATGCTTCTGCAACAACAAACTACCTACCCAGCCTACTATGCCTAACATTTTTCTTTTTCCTTTTCTATGAGTGCACTTGGACTAGCAAACCCTCATCATCTTCTTTTCTTTTCATTGCAATCCTGCTTAAATCTACCTTATAGCATCAGAGGGCTCAGATTTAATAGTTGAGCTCCTTTGCCTCTCTACCTATCTACTTACTTGCCAAGATTGAACAGTTTGGACAGGTTTTATTCACTATCTCCAAATCAAGTAAATTTAAACATGATCTGGCCAAGGTTAGGGTGTTTGGCCATTCATCAATGGTGGCATAAGTCAACAAGCTGCACACCATCAGATCTTTACAAAAATACAATAGTAGTGGCTCTCCGGACTTGCACACTTTCATGGTCCTTTGTCTGGGGTTCATTTCTTTCATTTCCTTGACCATTTCATTCTTTTTGCCCTTTGATTTTTCTTTTAGGGCATGCCCTCTTTACATTTTTAAAATTTTCTGATTTCTTGAGAATATGGAAGACCTTTGCAACGAGGCCAAAAGGTATGAACATATTGCAGAGCCCATCAATTCCAATCATGAAAAATGACACCTATTGGTATAGGAACCTAACAGAGGCATCCTACCCATGTAGTTTGGGACTCATGGGAAGTACCTCTCTCATCTGACCAATGAGGAGGGAAATGAGGATAGGGACCATAGTAGTATCGATGGATGCATCGTTGTATCTACCATACTCCCTATGCTAGGATGACCTTCATTGATTTGAGATCTGTTATTGCTCCAGGAAACTCTCCTAGGTTGTAGCTTAGAGATGCCTAGTAACATATAATATTCAATATTGTTCTAAGAACTATTGGAATGGATGATGGTTTGGTTCAAGCCAGATAACCACTTCAACTCTATTTTCACTCTAGACATGCATGAACACCCTCGACCTACAAGGCTTTAGACCACTAATGCTCAATAGTTTGCAGATTAAGTGAACGAATGGAGAATACTAGCCACACCGGCAGATGCATACATAACATATGATGGCTAGCTGCAGCAAGTGAATGAAGCTTGCAAATCTAATCTATCAACGCAAAGATAAGATGACAATTATCTAGTGTTAGATACAAAAGGAACATAGATGACCTATTCAATAGAAAATCCAATCTACCAATACAGAGATAAGATGATATTTATCTAGCGTTAGACATAGGATAAAACATGAATAAAACTATCCAAGTGCAAGTTAAGAACTGAAGGGAATGGACATTTAACATGTAACAACGAAAGAAACTTGTATTACTGAGAGTGAAGATGAGAATCTTGAGTAGCAGAGTCTTTATAGTCTCGAGAAGTTGAACCTCGATTAAATATCACTTTCAGCGATTTATAGCTCTTTATAATACTCTCAAGCTTTTAAGGCTTGAGATGTCTTAATCTCTTTCTATTGTCTTTAACTACGTGATTGCGTACAAGGACACAATTGTCCTTCCATCACGAAAATGGTAATTAACTCTCATACAGGTCTACACTGTTAGGTGGCTGGCTTGATTGTGCTAGTGAGGCTCCATGACTTTTTAATTCTGTTTGCGTGTATCGTGTTGTGTCCTTTCTCTTTCAGCCATACTTTCAGTTAATTTAGTTCAGCTTCCCGACTATCACAATACTGATAGAGTCAATCCACCTTCCTCCTCAGGTAACTGATAGGAAGTAGAGTATGAGGTGCATGGGCAGCTGGACTTGCAAATTAGGAAGAACAGGGTAATGGAAGGATGGCAGAGGACAAGTGGGAGTAGTCATGGATGAGGACCGTTGGATCGGGAGAAATGGACAAAGGAGATTGATTGCATGAGGCTTGAAATCATGTCGGGAATGGAAATGTCCAAGCCATTGGATCTCAGTGGACGGATCAGACTACTATTGGGCGGAGGAGGTGCTTGGACGATAGCACCCATGGGGTGATTTTATTTGGGTGGTTATAGTTTTTATCGAGCACTTATCGGGTGGTAAGCAGTAAAAGGTGGAGTTCGTCCGATGCCACTCATTGCATGCCACGTAGTGGAGGAGGAGAGAGAGAAATCGCCTTTATCACGCAAGTATTCCTCTCGCTAATTGCTCGTGCGATATGATCGATAGCTGTTAGATCTGATGGGAGTGATCTAACGTCAAAGATCAATCGATGGTAGAGGGAACATGGAGGTACGGGATGTCCTCGAGAAATGTGTAGAGGGTGCGTATGGACAGAAAGGTAAGCCTTTATGGGGTTCTTGGGTTAATTTAATTAAGGCTAAGGTGGAAGAGGTTCTTGTTATGAAATGAGGGTTAGGTTGAGATATGAGAGGGATATAATGTAAATGACAGAGTGGGGAAGAGTGGAGTGATGGCATGTGTGGGGGTCCTTTCTAGGACAACCAAGGAGACCATCCTTCCTTTAGTATTCTAACTAGCAGCACTGCACCTCACAACTAACATGATTAATGATACTCATTTGGGAGCATTGGTAGGAGTTGTACCTACTATGACATTGACCTCGGGTCGGTTGAGACTAGTGTGGGACGAGTGGTACATACTTTGAGACTGACTTCGGGTCAGTGGAGTACTGGTCTGGGACTAGTGGTAGGAGTTGTACCTACTATGATGTTGACTTTGGGTCAGTCGAGGACTAGTCTAGGACCAGTGGTAGGAGTGGTACCCACTGTGACATTGACTTTGGGTCAGTTGAGACTGGTCTGGGACCAGTGGTACACACTATGAGACTGACTTCGACTGAGTGGAGAATGGTATGAGAAATTCTCAGTCAATTCTTCTTCTTCATAGTTCAGTAGAGCTAAGTTGAGCAGAGCTCAGCAGAGCTAGCAGAGTTGAGCACACTAGAGCAGAGCCAGTAGAGTAGAGTAGATCCATCAGAGTTGAGCAAAGTAGAATAGAGCAAGTAGGGCAAAGTAGAGCAAGCAGAGATGAGCAGCGCTGAGCTGAGGAGAGCAGAGCGAGCAGTGCAGGGCACTGATAGCAGAGATAGTACAACAAGACACATGGATGAGCAGATGGAGTTCTCCCTAGATGAGAGGGAGTGTTAGAATTAGAAACTATGGCCAAACTCCATGTGGGTCATCTTATTTATGGAAGTTGTTATTTCTATTGGATCCCTCTCATCGAGAGGTGTAGGATTTATCTAAAGATCATCTAATTCCAGTAAGTATTTATGAAGATATGAATTTATTTTTACTATGGACAAATTGACAAGTTGGCCAGCAACTTATGTAGGCTCAGAAGCCCAACAGTCATGTCTATTCAACCTCTACGTTTAGTATAAATAGAAGAGGACTTGAAGTCATTTGTCTCACACACACTCACTCTTGTGATCTACTTCATCCTATTTTGGGTTTGATGAAGATGAGAGCTAGAGGGGGTGCCTTAGGGTATATGTTGCCCTAGAGAACATGCCCTAGATCTAAATGCAATCATGGGAGAATAAGCTCTATGTTGTTTAAAATGTCGGAACTGCCGGAAAATATGGAACTGTGGGAAAAGCTAGGAAAGCTCGAAAAGCTCAAAAAGCTCGAAAAGCTAGAAAGGCCGGAAAAGCCAAAAAATTTGAAAAAGTCAGAATTACTAGAAAGTCTCAAACTGATGGAGAAGCCATAGAAGCCAAAACTGTCGGAAAAACCGGAACTCCCGGAAAAGCTTGAAATGTCGAAACTACCAAAAAAGCTAGAAAAGTTGGAACTGTTGGAAAGGTCGGAACTACGAGAAAAGACAGACATACCGAAAAAGTCGGAAAAGCTGGAAAAGCTGGAAAGCTAGAGCTGTAAAAGAAGTCACATAATGCAGTACATTGATGGGTACAACCATGATTAATGAAGCATGATGAGATGTAGCATAGTGATGATAGGTGCAGCATGGTGTAGTGGGGTGAGGTGCAACATGATGACGAAATGCTGCACAATGATAGGTGAAGGAGTCACCTTGGAGAATTAGTTGAAGCAGCATGTCTTCAAGTGATCTCATGTATCATCTTCTTAGAGATGATCTATGCTCTTATCTAGATAAGTCAAAGTGTTGACTTCTATTGTAAATATATTATCTCTCTCTCTTTCTCTGCTAAACTTTGAAGAACATAAAAGAAGAATTGATCAAGCGTTTCCCCACATTATGGGGTTTGTCCCTAGCTCGCACCACATCTTGTGTCCTCTTGTCTTGGCTTGTATTCTGCAATTTATATTTATGTTCTATCTAAAGTTTACTTTAATGCTGATGTGATTGCTGATCTTGAAAAGATATTGAGCTAACTGTGAAATTGGAATAAATTACTCTACCACAGAACATACCTAAAATTAACACTTAACGCTCCACGAAGCTGAAAGGAGGTGTGGAGGTGTGGGACTATAAACTACACTGCTAGGGAACTGCACAATTTCAAGACTGTGCTAAGCAACGAAGTGAAACACGGTCCCCAACAACCCAAAGACACTTGTTGGTAGGCAGGTCCACCGTAAAGTGACTGTTAAAGTCACTATTCACTATTTGATGGCTGGGTTGAGGCCAAATGGAGCAGGGAGCACGCATTTAAGGTGAACTTTATGGGTTATAAAACCCCTAAAAAAATGTAAAATTCTAGACGAAATTTAATTAGGGCTGTATTATTAAATTGTTCTTTACTCAATGGGTGATGAAGGTGAAACTTATTATGTTATGACACTACTCAAAATCTTAATGCACTAAAAAATACAAATTCGACGAAAATCCCATTTAGAGAAAAGAAAGAGTTTCTTTGATTTTTTAGAAATGAAATGCAAAAAAGTCACAAATTTTCGAATTTTTCTAAAGCAACCAATGTCACTATAATGTAATGAAAATGTAGTCAACAAAACAAATTCCATATTTTCCGAATCATCAAATAAGCCAAAATACTCTTTATCTCTAATAACCCAAAACTTTCAAGCACACACAAATCTATCAAGAGAGTTGCAGAAAACACATTTTTCCCTTTGAATGCTTTGATTTAATGATAATAACAGTGTAATTGCGTGAATTTTCCGAGATGAATGCAACAATTTCCTTTATAAAGAAAAAATGGCCACAGTTCCTTCACAAAATCACTAGGTCTCAAGAAACCCTAATTTGCAATTCAAAATGAGTTTGACTACAAATAAGGAAGAACTAAGGCTTAACTGGAATATTTGAGAGAACAAAATAAGAATATCATAAGAAAAAGTACAATCTATCTTGTTTTGATCAATCATGGAATTAATGAGGCAAAACCCAAAGTCATTTCTTCAAAAATACCTAATTCTCAAAAATCATTAACAAAGCAATCAATTGAGTTTAGAAGAGACACAACACAATCCAAACATAGAAATTGACACTACTAGAAAAATAAAGTGAAGAAAAAGCTATATTTTCAAAAATTTTGAAGGCCTCCGTGGGTTTATAATGGGGAACAAAGCACATGCCCTATGTTGCTAAGGATAAATACACACAAAAATGGGCTCTGTTAGCAAAGAGAAACTACACAAGGGTAAAAAACTTAAGAAAAAATAAAACTTCGAAAAATCAACCACACAGATCTAAAGGTGATGAATTTATAAAGACTGAAGTCTCAATAAATGAGATGAATCAGAAAGAAAAGCTAAAGAAAAAGATGACAAGGGAGATGCTCACAACTATGGTCATCAATTTGTTACAAGGAACAAGTCCCTCTTACGGACAAGAGTGATCTCCCTATATCCTCCACGAAAACTAGAAACAAGCAAGATAATTGAGCTCACCCTTTCTCTAAGTTGAACTTGTTTGAATTATAAGAATTGTAGCTAATGGATGAGCCTTTTACCTATTTCACAAAATGCTCAATGAATATCCCTTGTAGTGATTTGATGCAACTCTTGAATGCTTGATAAGACCTTCAAACATCAAGCATAAAAGGATCAAAAGCACATATTATATAATAATCCAAAGAACTTGACCTAATGATCTAGGAAATTAGGAATTGAATTTGCCTTAATAAACATTATAGACAATTGTAAACCATTCATTATTCCAATAAAACAAATCAATGGGAGAAAGTGTTCATTTGTATTAATCAAAGATTAAGAGGAGTCTTAAAACTTTTTTCTTGATGCTACCAGGTCCCTCCCAAATGCCTTCAATCTCCTCCATAGATGACAAGATGTCTAATCTCAAACCAAGAGAATAAGTTTGTCTTCTCTCAATTTTGACCTCCTCAATCACTCTACCCTCTAGTAATTTTATAGGTGAGGAGGAAGAAGTTTTAGATCCAAAAGAGGATGATGAGACTCTTTCATTGAGGCATTAGGTTAACATGAGAAAAGGGATGGATACCCATCATTTGAGTGTTATACCTTTTTGAATTCACTTGCACACCCTTATAGTGGCAGAGAGAGCACACCTCTACATTGTTGTTTTGAGAGTTAATTCCAGGGAATGCAGTTGAAACAGGTGGAACTTAACAAGGTGTGACACTTATTTTCCCCAAATTCCTCATCTACTTCAAGATATTTTGAGTTGTTTGGCTTTTGAGGAAGTTGGTTCAAACATGTTCACTGAAGGGAAAGAGACCCATAAACTAATCAAGTGTCATGGCTAAAAATTGAAATGTAACACTAAGGGGGAAGTAATAAAAAACAACCCTTAGCAAATTGATCAAATAAACTTGATAGTCATGCCTACTCACAACTCATAATGTTGAGAAATGTAGTTCAATGCCTTGAAAATTTCAATCATTTCTTGAGTTTTAAAATCGAAGTTGGGACACCATCAATGTCATATTGAGATAGATACATGGAAAATAGAGCATGCCTTCAAAATTTCACATCCCAATCTTCTTTCATTGCAAGAAAAATCTATGACACATATTTATCTCTATTAAGATGAATAGGTTCATAGAGAGGTTGAAATTTTTTTTTATCCATTGCTACCATGTGGATGTTTTGTTATGTCAAAATTATGACTAGTTGCTACAATTTTAGAGTTGTAGCAATGTGGAGGTGAGTATGGAAAAATAGAAGCAACTTAAACTTTGGTGTGGTTTTTTTTTCACTGAAGTTGCTTTCACTCTAAAGGTAATCAAAATAGTCGATGAAACTTTGATTTTATTAAATAAATCCACAATTACCATTAGACCATTTTATGCATAGTACATATGAAAATAAGACACTATAGTCAATAAGTAGTTAGAAAAATTTTCAACAAAAACTAACATTTGATAAAGTTTACATAGAGTCATAGAACTCTTATTAGAACTAGTCAAACTTTATACCATGTGCACAAGTTAATTAGAAAAAATCATGCAAATCCCAATGGAAAGCTGTAGGTTAAGAGGCAAAGAAGAAAAAAATTCAAAACAAACTATAATATGCCAATAAAACATATACACTTAAATTTTTATAATTGAATGCTCATCAAAAGAAAGAATGATTACAACATTTAAAAATAGAATGGTTTACAAGTAGCCCACCATTCAATAAATATATGTACTTAATACTTCACTTGATCTTGAAAATTATTTTATGAGTTTTTCTAATGTCCTTCACTAAATCACATAGCGGTTACCTATATCTAACTATAAAATTTAAGAAAATACTTTATTTACTACTTTGAACCCACATGTAAATGACATGAGGCCATACCATGGTGGTTTTCTTAAGCAAGTTGGTAACATTAGAGATTGTTGTTTTTCATAAATAGTATTATCTTTTTTTCTTTCTTTCTTGATTTGTTGAGCATACTCAAGTGTAACCCATTTAAACACATTATAACATGGTTCTTACATCATAAGTTGTCCACATCACCTCATGACTTTACATCTAGTTGGTATTGTATTGTACCATCCATTTTTAGAATATATGAGGCATTTTTATTGAGTTTATTTTGAGATTTCATGGATTTTTATCTATGTATTATAGAGCTAGCATTCCATGAATATATGTGAACAAAACTAGTCTTTTCTTGATATTTGTCACATTATAGAGTTATTGCTCTTGAATTGCAATGTTATACTATGTAAACATTTTGACTTTGTAGAATAATATTAAAATAAAAAATAAAAAAAAATAATAAATTATGATTATAATTATTAATTAAAACAATACATTTGCAACATTTCTACCAATATTGGGGTGGAGAGAGAGAAATGACAGTGCAATTAGTGAGAAAACCACTTGTTTTACTATATTGTTTTGGAAATGCCCATGGTATCTTGATAATTGAGCCTAGGCTCAAGCTAGTATGTAAGAGATGTTGTAATGTGTTAAGGTGTAAACATTTTGACTAACTCAAAATAAAATAAAAATAAAATTAAAAACAACCCTATGTTAAAAAAAAACTATAGGTTACTATTTTTTATCAATTCTAGTTAGGGTAGTTAATGTAAAAATTTGAAATAAAAATAAAAATAATCCTATGTTAGAATAAAAAGCACTAGTCTAACATACACATTAACTAGACTTCCTTGACCAACTTTACTAATTGCAATTCTTTACCCTTCCTTGACCACACCAAATAAAAATTCAAATGTCATTTTTTTATTAATTTATTTTGTTACTTAAGGTTACTGGTAGTTTTTGAGTCTAGGTTTATGATACTGTCCACTGTATAGTGTAGAATATAGCCTATTTAAGAGGGAGAATTAAACCATGTCCATCATCGTTAACTGGTGATAAGGAGAGAGACTATCAAATCTCTTGTGATAAAGAGGATCAAATCTCTTATGATAAAGAGAGGACCAAATCTCCACTGTATTAGTGTAGAATATAGCCTATTTAAAGAGGGAGAATTAAACCATGTCCATCATCTTAACTGGTGATAAGGAGAGAGACTATCAAATCTCTTGTGATAAAGAGGATCAAATCTCTTATGATAAAGAGAGGACCAAATCTCCACTGTATTAGTGTAGAATATAGCCTATTTAAAGAGGGAGAATTAAACCATGTCCATCATCTTAACTGGTGATAAGGAGAGAGACTATCAAATCTCTTGTGATAAAGAGGATCAAATCTCTTATGATAAAGAGAGGACCAAATCTCCACTGTATTAGTGTAGAATATAGACTATTTAAAGAGGGAGAATTAAACCATGTCCATCATCTTAACTGGTGATAAGGAGAGAGACTATCAAATCTCTGGTGATAAGGAGAGAGACTATCAAATCTCTTGTGATAAAGAGGATCAAATCTCTTATGATAAAGAGAGGACCAAATCTCATACAAATATGTTAAGATGCAAAATATTTGATTCCTCTTAGCTCTCTATAGATGGGGACTTAAGATGGATCACATTGTTTTGTAAATTCCCATGGTTTTATGATAATTGTATTTAGACACCCATTTTACTCATTTTCCATAGAGGCCTTGGATATGGTGGTGGCTTATTTGAAGGCAGCCTAGAACCATCTTGACTACAGATGTATCAAAGGTTGATAGGTATGTGTTGGACACCTAATTCTCTAAGGGTTGGTGCAGAAGCCCAATAGACTACCGAAGTCAAAGAGACCTTGGGATGTGGAACCCAACCGTCAAGCAAATGTACTATAAATATATATCATTTGTTAATAATAGATGTACTCTCATGCTTATCTTTAATATTATTATGTTAAAACCATCTGTGTTTAACAGTATGAAATCTCTTTTCATTGCTCTTGTTAGGATAGAAAGAAATTCGATCTGTTTCTGTTTCTGTTATTATTAAATTAGATGATTATTATTTTCTATATTCATTTTCCATTATTTGCTCTGTTATTATGGAATAATTAAACTATTGTTATTCTTTCATATTCTTTATTTCCATGATTCGAACCATATATGAAGGTTATTGACCAATTATCGGAAACGAACTTTATCCTTGTAACTTACCTGAACCTCAATGAAAAATTTGATCTCCAAAAGAAATTTATCCTTGTGACTTGGCTGGATCGATATTTTGACATAACCCGAAAGGGATTCGCTTTTCTTGCCTGCCATTAGAAATTGAAATTTGAAATAACCGAAGAATATCGTGAAGCTATATATACGTAAAGAGAGATGCGTTTTCCTCCTAAATTTAATTAATACATTCTTGGGGATGGTGCAGGTGATCTTTCGCACCAGAGAATGGCTGCGCTTCGGGTCTGTAATAGCTTCACTCTCCCTCTGGACTTCTCCACCTCCAGAGAATGGCGGCCGCCGACCTTGACAGTCTTCGGGTCTGTAATAGCTTCACTCTATTTACCGCCTTCCTCTGGACTTCTCCACCTCCTACGCAGGTGGAGTACTCTACAGCTACACAGGCGAAATAGAGTGAAGCTATTAGCAATGTGGCATTACAGACCGAAAGAATGTGAAGGCCAAAGAATGTGAAGCTATTAGCTATTGCTCTCAGATCACTTACACATACGCCTCAAAATCCTCCACTGTTTTATTCTTTATTTATGTGTGTTTCGAAACCCTCACCCGTACGCCTTTTTTGTTTCGAAACCCAACTTGTTTATTTTCCCCTTTTTCTTTCAGGTTTTTGAATAGGAATAATTTTCAAAGATCTTAGCTCGTGTTTAATAGGCTCTTGGGTGTTGTTCTCACTGACAGTCCTCAATCTTCTTATTCAACCCACCAACATCCTCAATGTGAGCCTGGAGAATTTTAATCCAGGTATCGGGCAGGCTAGAAGATCTAGCCTGCCCGAATTAATCCGCGAAATGTCGCTTTGGTCTTGGTTGGTGAAAAGAACGAAAAAACATATTAGCATGATGTGACAATTTTCCGTTCAATAGGCCAAAAAACCTGTGTTATGTTGTGTTTTCAGTGTTCAGAGCTTAGATTAGAGTTCGAATAACGGCAATGGTGAAGTCTGCGAAGACAAAGGAGCTGTTGCAATGCTGCACCCTGAAAAGTAACGGCAAGGTCATTAAAGGTATGCCGTAGCTAAAAAACCATAAATATTATTTTCTGTCAAATTATACTTTCAGGTATGATATACCGTAAACTAAAATCCACAGGGAGACTCAAGCTCATGCGTGCTCAGCATCGGAACAAGCCACCTTCCTTATTACGGGTTGAACAAATTGAACGCGGCGAGAGAAAAAATGTTAAGGTCCGAGTCCGCTGGTTTTATTGTCCAGAGGTCTCAAAACATGGGCGGCTCCTATTCCATGGCGCCAAAGACCTTTTCTTGTGGGACCACTACGAAACCCAAGGTTGGACACCTTTGAGTAGTCCACAGTTTCAAGAATTATGTGAAGCTCGAAAGCGTGAACACAGAAGGCTATTATTGACTCTTTGTATTCAAAGCGTCAAAAATAGCCTTCTGTGTTCACGCTTTCGAGCTTCACATAATTCTTGAAACTGTGGACTACACACATATACTCAATGGTGACCAAGCTCTGGGTGTCGTAATGGTCCGACAAGAAAAGCTCCTTGGCGCGATGGAATAGGCACGGCCCATGTTTTGAGTCCTGCTCGATAAAACCAGCGGACTGGGACCTACACATTTTTTCTCTTCCCCCGTTCAATTTGTTCAACCCGCGCTACTTAAGGCGGCTCGTTCGGATGCTGGGCGCCCATGAGCACTGAGTCTCTCACTGTTAAAAAACGATGGCAGACCAGGTGGATTTTAGTTTAGGGTATATGATAACTGAAGGCATAATGTGAGAGAAAATAATTATTATTTTTTAGCTACTGCATACCTTTAATGTCCTTGCCGTTACTTTTCAGGGTGCAGCATTGCAACAACTCCTTTGTCTTCGCACACTTCACCATTGCGGTTATTCGAACTCTAATTTAAGTCCTGAACACTCTGAAAACACAACACGAACACGTTTTTTTTTGCCTATTGCAGAGAATATTGTCATATCATGCTATATTTTTCTTTCTTTTTCACCCCAAGCTGGCTACAATTCAAACCCTACCTGCATCAAGACCAAAGCGATATCCTTTAGCGGATTAGTTCTGGGAGACTGGAAGATCACAAAGTGAGTATATGCAACCTTCATTGGCAAGGTATCCCTGAAAAAAGGATGGAGGAAGAAAATGAAAATTAGACTACCATTGTGAAAAAGAGGGAGTGAGGGAAAAAATTACACATGCAAAGAGAGGAAAGCTTCACCTTTCCCCGGGATAAATGTAAGGGAAGTATTAACGCATTCCATTATCCATGGAGCCTGTCACCTGTGATCAATGCCTAAATATTTCTACACTTTTATATCTTATATAAAAAATGTAGGCTTCATAGAGGTTACGATATATGTACGCTTAGGATGTTAATGACTTCAATATAATTGAGGATTGCCACTAGGAAGAACTCCCACTAGTGTATGAAACAACAACTAAGTTGCAAAGTTATAGTGAGCAGCCACCATATCTGTCAGATTCATTTTTTTAAAGAAAAATATGGACTTTTGTGTTGATTACAATATAAAATATTTTTTGTTAATATTTTCCAGAGAAATCACATAGAGAACAAAGCCTCAAAGATTTTAGAATCTAGATCTAAGTTTCTCATGATGAATTTAGGTCTAGGTTCGAAAGAGGGGGACCCTCTATGTGATTTCCACTAAAAATATTAGCATAATATCATGAATCACAGAAGCATAAAATCTAACATCAAATATTTTATGGTTTCACTCTTTTTTTTGTGGTTTTTATTTCTTAACAACTACTATTATCAATATTTAGAGAAACACAACCTCTAAATTGATGTTCAGAAATGTCATTGTTAAAATCTAGCATCCTTTGAATGTATACATCAATATGCATTGTGACAAGACAATAAAGAACTTCAATATGTCTTGTGATAAGACAATAAAAAAATATGGAAAAATCTTCACCATTTTCTCATTTTTTTTTTTTTATTATTTTCATTTGCCCTCTATTGAGTAAAAATTCATTCATATATGTTCACAATTACCAATTGTATCTCCACACTCATCAATAGAAAGCTCATATTTCCTTTTATATAATTATGTAATTGACTTTTGATTGGATATGTTTTATATTTAGGATTTAGTATTTAGATTTTAATTTGCAATTTAATTAAATCTTGATTGATTTGATTTAGTATTTTGATTTTAATTTGCAATTTAATTAAATTTTGATTGATTTTTTGCAGTGAAAGAGTTGAAGACATGAGGAGTTGAAGAGATGAGGATAATAATATTCCAATCAATGCCATTTCTCCAACAATAGAAGAATAGAAATTTGGGCTAATGAAAATTGATTGACAAGAAGTATTCTCCAATAGCTTTAGTCTTGAGAATTATTTTTTTTATAAAATTATAAATAGTGGAATGTAGAATGTATTGAGTGGCTTCACTTCTCTGCAATTTGGAATTATTAAAAGAATTATTGTAATGAGTATTTAGAGTTGTAGTTCATAGGAGAGAAAATCTAAGGTCTTGGGGATTATTGAAGAATTTTCTTTTTCGTCTTGAATTATGTATGAAGGGCTTAGTTTGCACTATTGCAACTACTGTTTTAACAACATAAGTTCAAAGCATTGTAAAGGACTCTTGGAGACTACAGGCATAGAGATAAATTCAATAAATTGATATTTCTAATACTATTTTGTTTCATTTTATTATTTAAGAAATGTGTCATTTTATTCATAAATTTGTGCACTATTTTCAATGTGATTAATTTTCCACCATAATATGTTATTATTTATCTCTCATCTTGTGGGTTGAATTCTGATTTCTCTTTAACTATTTGTTGAGAAATTTGTCTTTTAATTATGATATAACAAACAGTAATATTATGCTAATTATTTCCTTATTTCCTTATATTATTATTTAATCATTCAAGTTATTGATTTAATAATCATCATCATTTTCTGAACTACTTCCTAAATGTTGTTGATTAATTATTTCTATTAATAAATATCTCAACAAAATGTTTTTTGGTATTCATAATATCAATTAATTTAAACTTCTTCATTAGCTTGATATTCATTGTAAGCCATACATATCTAAATCCAAATCATTTAAATAGTTTGTCCTTTTTACCATTAATTATCAGTTAGATTTAATTCTATATTTATAGAATTCCTCTTATCAAAGAGTAAGAGGTAAACATTATTTGTGGCTTCCCTCTTCCCCAAATCAACTTAAGGATCATATTATTTCTTGATGAGAAAAAGGGTTGACTTGATGTCTCTTCTCTATTAGTAGATGAAAGTCATACTTCAAGCCACTAGAGATGGAGAGAATGTAACCACATCTAGTCCTAATTGCCATTTAAACTTAAAAGAAGTTGTTCTAAGGTGGTGAGAGGGTGGTGCCATTTATAATGTTGTAGGGAGAGAATTTGGATACTTCAACACCTAGAAAAAAGCATGAAATACCTCAACTACTCATTTAGGGAAAAAATTATGCATGCTACAAGTGTCAATAAATACCACCACTAGTTGATCCTTAATCCCTCTATTTTAATTATTTATGGAGAATAAATGGTCATTAATGTATAGAGGGAGATAATGAGTTCATCTCATGTTGTTTTAGTATTTTTCACTTCTTTGGTGGCCATTTGTGGTATTGCATCCTCTTCTTGAGACATGCCATGTAAAGGGACCTCCTCGAATGGTTAATTTTCAATATCATCAATTTCAAAGAATTTTTGTTCCTTGCAACAATATCATCAATTTCAAAGAATTTTTGTTCCTTACAACAATATCATCAATTTCAAAGAATTTTTGTTCCTTGCATTTATGGCACGTTGAATATTTATCATCACAATAGTAACATGGTGCTTATCTTCTCTTTTCTGCCATTTATGTTGGTAATACCTTTAAACCTTAAAGGTTTGTGTGGAGCCACTAGTAAGGGTGGGATGTGACTTTGAGGTGATTGAGAGATCGTAGCATTGGGCATTAATAGCACCTTTTGCATCTAATGCTTTGTCGTAAGCTTCCAACCAACTAGAGGGTTGATGCATTCTAACATGGGTCTTGGTAGCTTCCTTGAGGCCAATGATGAAACATTCCATATATAGGGCATACTGTGGTCGCATATCAATATGGAAAGTTGTTCAAATGTTATGATGAAGCCTTGTATTGCATTAGCTTGGTTCAACTTTGTGAGGTGACAAAGAAAGTGAGATTCCCTATCAAAATGAGCACAAATAGCTTTAGAAAACATATTCCAAGTTCACTTTCCTACTTACTAAATTTATGATGCCATTGCAACCATTGCCAACGTTCTTGTTGAAAGAGAACCAACATGTAGTTTAGTTCCATTATCCCATATATTGGTGTGATCAAAATATCATTCCACTTGTGCCACACACGCTACTCGGTTAGAACCATCAAATTTGTGCATGCTAATATTTGATGTCTTATTCCTAGAATATTGGTGATGGAAATGATGCCACCCTTCATATTTATGATGGCTAGATTCTCCTTCTAGGTGGGAATAAACATGGGTTCCCTCCCCCATGAAATAACTTTCATATGTTGCAGTAGTGCTTCTAAGGCATTTTAAACTACATCTCATATTTTAGAAGTGAGGCTTGTTTCTAATTTTTTAATTCATTTCTCGAGGTTTTCCATAACTTGAGCCCTCATAGTTATCATAGAATTGACTTAAAAGAATTGGGTTTAGTTATGATTAGTATGGTTGCAATGTGTATGAGGCAAGGCTTCTATTCATGGTACCACTACGATCACCTTGTCATCCTAAATTTTATGGGATAGTATCTTGCAAGTTCAATTTTGGGACGAAAAGCTTGTTCTTTTCTACTACGATAAGAGTATTGCTCTAGGTTGATCAATATTGTGGCAACCAAAATCCCAAAATATCAATACTCAAAAATGTGTAGGAACTTGGCGGTCCAAATTGGTCAATATTGGGGTGACAAAAACCCCAAATTCGTAATAGTGCAAAATGTCTAGGAACTCAACATTTGCCACTCATGAATACTATGGCAATAGATAACCTAACTTTTGGATACTACAAAATGTGTAGGAATGTGAGTGTTAATCAACAAGAAGTGAGGTAAGTGTAGTATTAAAGGAGTGATAGGTGATATAGATTACAATATACGTCATGTGTCCTACAATAGTTCTCGACCAAATATTTCACATTCATCGCTAAGGAGGAGAGACTATTCCCGTAACTGTACTAACCAACTAGCCTTAATATGTGCATGTAATATCCTCGAGTGTTGTTTGCAGTGTACTAGAGAGGCAAGATAATTGATGACTTCTCTAAGGTTGGTTTCTAGGTAACCGTATAGGGTTTCCTATATACCAAAGGTACGTGGAAGTGCAACTCACATAAAGGTGTTATTTGATGCACTACTTCTCAAAGGCATACCAACAAGGGTTATAAGGGAGTCCAATAGACATGACTACCTCTTATAGTTCCTACGTGCATGTTTCCCACATTGGAGGTTGATGCATGTAACCAAAGTTATCTATAGTTTAAAGATGTTAGAATACATCTCTAGCTTACAATCTTCATAATCAATATTTCTACTAACTCCTTCTGTTAATATGAGAGATTTGTAGAACTAAGAGGGTAGTGAATTTGTTAAGAGTTCATGAACCATGGCAGTCTAGGGTTTCTCATAAACCCTACCATGGAATGATTATAGGTGGAGCAAGCCTCGAGTTCAATGACGTAGTCTCTCGAGCACTAGTTCAGACACACTAACGAAGTCTACGAAATGAATATTCAGATGGGGGAGCCCACAGGGCCTCCCCCCATCGGTAACAACGACAACCGAAATCGCAACTCGAACACCAATGAAAATGAAAAGACATCGTCTCGAATAGCAGTACAACCACAAAATCAATCCGCTGAGTAGCAGGAGGAGGAAGATTTGAACAAAGGGCAGGAGAAAGCCTCCACATGAAATGCAGCACCCATGAAAGCAACATCATCCACATGCAAGCCCATAGCAACAAAACACCCCAAGATCGACTTACCAAGCCATCGAATAAATTCCCAAATACAGTTTATGAAGGATCATGCACTTATAGCTCAATTCATTAGTTTTTGGGCAACCGAGAAAGCATTGCAGGGATGTATTGCTTCAAAATGGAAACCAAAAGGACACGTTATGCTACATCTAGGGCCAAAAGGTTTATTCAATGCTATATTCAACTACATAGAAGATAGGAATAGAATCTTAGATGGTAGCCCTTATTTCTTCAATGCAGCGAGTCTGCATTTAAGGGATTGGATTGAAAGATTTAATCTAGATAAAGAGGACTTTAGCTCGGTGCGAGTTTGGATTCGAATGTACTCATTGCCCCTAGAATATTGGGATGAAGAATCGCTAAAATCCATTGGCAATGGGCTAGGAGAATTCATAAAGATTGCAGAGGAAACAAAGCTTTGAAGGTACACCTCATATGCTCGCATATGCATTTACATGCGGCTCAGCAAATCCCTCACGGATTCGGTAAGCCTTCTTCATGATTATTTTGAATGGATTCAACCTATAGATTATGGTCATCTGTCAAATGTATATTTTCCTCATGACTCATTGCAAAAGATTGCGCTACTAAACACATTGGAAGCTCTCAATTCCACTAGAACACACCCACTATGGATCACATGTGGGGATTTCAACATGATTACTAAACTGGAAGAAAAAAAAGGAGGCAGAATCAAACTAGACAATGAAAGCAGCCACTTTAGAGACTATATACAAAACAACTCACTAATAGATTTTCCATTCAATAATGAAATATTTACATGGAATAAAAAAAGGTCACGATCTCAAAAAATTGCATCTCGGCTCGATAGATTTCTTATTTTAGAAAATTCCATTCACGTGGGTGGATACATCACAACCTCAATTATGCCTCTGTTAGGCTCGAACCACTGTCCCATTTCACTTTAGTGGCAACTAGGAGACTCTACTTGATCACGAGCTCATGTCCCAAGTGTCGTAAAATGCTCAAAATTGAAAGTGCTCAGAATTGGCTCGAACCTGAACGACTGGATAGAGCTCATCCTCCTAATTCCGGAGCTGCAAACGATTCAAAAAACGGTCGTCGTATGTGAAAGTTATGTCAGAAACAAAATCGCCCAATAACCCTTAAATTTTGATTTTTTTTTTAAATTAAAAAAAGGAATATTCCACAGAATATTCCTGGGAATATTCAATGGAATATTCCTTTGGGCAGGCCAATTAGAAGCCACCACGTGGCAAGCTCAGAGGCAACCACGTGGCTCAGGTGACGTCAGCAAAATGTATGGCATTTAAAAATTTGGGTGGCGATGAGGCTCGATCTCATGACCTCTTGTGCATCAATCCAACGCCTTACCATTAGGCTACGAAGGCGGCCTTTGAAAACAATGTGAACCATGTGTTATTTAAAGTTTGAAAATGGTTTAGGCTGGAATGAAAGGGGCTAGCCCCTAAGGGCTAGCCCCGCCTCCATATGACCTCCGCCCTTGAACCGCGGGCCAAACCTGTAACCACTGGCACGAAATCCGAGGTAAACTGCCGAGTTAGTTGTGGTCACATGCGCGATTATAGCCGACATTCAAGGTAGAGTTGGCGGACCTGTTGGCGATGGCGCCAAATTTGGCGGACGCCCCAGATTTGGTAGAGCTAACTCGACACAAACTACAGTTAGCTGGAGTTCTTTTAGGCTAAACTCAAGGGAATCATTAATGGGGCATAACTTTGGCTAGGAAAGGCGGTTTGAGACAAATTGTTTTTTGATTTTGGGTATTTTGGACGTTCTAAAGCCATCGGCACAGGTCTTTCAGCCATTAGGGGTCATTTACATAGGTTTTGGAGCCGTGGAAGTTCTTGGAGCCATGAGGGCCCACTATTTTGAGAATTGTATAGGGTTGCAGGTGTCCATTGGAGGTGAACCAGTAGTCAATCCTGAAGGATTCATGTGCTATGAATCCGGTTTTACAGTCTATTCCACCTGTAGAGACTTCTATTCAACTATAAATTCATTTTGAGCATTTAATTAAAACAAGGACAGGCCCATTTGGGAGCCTTGGACCGAGAAGACGTAGCCCAGGAGGGGTGAACTGCTTCATCAACTTCTTTTGCATGTGTGATTGATTTATTTTGCAGAACAAATTCGTTTTAATGTGTTAAACAGTAAAAGGAAATAATTATGCTATGCTTAAATGGATCATGAACAACTGAAAATTTCATTTGTTTCTTTACTGCAAGACATGGGCATCTTTTAAACATGTTTTCTACTGAATTGAATACCTTGCAAACCTTTTTCAAGTAGTTTCAAATTCAGATCAAGTTGGTATCAGAGCTATGTTGTTGTTTCTTTATATCAAAAGTAGGCAAATAAGCTATAGACAGAGCGTGAAATGAGCCAGGAAGCCTTCGAAATGCTCTTGTTATACACTTTCAAGGTAGATAAATTCTCTTTCAGTCAATCTCTCGTGTAGTTGTCTTTCGATTGTTTTTGTGCAAAGATCTTCTAACTGTCTTGCAAGTATTGATGCTTACTAGATTGAAGCTTGAAAGAGGGGAAGGACAATTGACTAGAGAATGAGAGAATCCTCAGTCAAGGAAGGCCAGAGAGCCATCACCTCCACCTTCAATTTCACCCTCAAGAGTCTCAGCAGAAGCTTCAAGAATTTCTGAACATGAAGGAGAAATTCCTCGAGACATGGATCCAAAAGAAGAAGAAAGAGTCTTCACAAAGGCTTTCTTGGACCTCACTAAAATGGTGAGGATATTGTACCAAGAAAGAAATGAGAAACTGGCTGGAGAAGGGTCCAAACATCCACATGAAGGAGAGGGCTCTTCAGGAGGTAAGAAGGATGATGATCATTCCAAGAAAGGACATGGAGCTAATGGTGATCCACCACCCCCATCGTCACCTCCTTCCTCTTCATCCTTGTCTTCTTCTTCTGTGCATAAACATAGATCATCTAGACAAAGTCCTTTTTTGAAGCTTGATGTAAAATTCAAATTACCTATGTTTAATGGTGAAGTGAATGCAGAAAATATTGACAACTGGATTAGGCAGTTGGAAGTTTACTTGAGGATCCAGAATATGCATGATGATGCCACAAAGATTAAGTTGGCTTCTTTGAGAATGGATGGAGCAGCGTTGGTCTGGTGGGATGCCAAGACCAGAGAGGAGATCAAGAAATTTGGTAAGGTTACCTTAACATGGACTGACTTTTTGTTAGCCATTAAAAAACAATTTTATCCTCTTGCTCACATGCAGAAAGCCATTATGAACTTGCAAAATTTCACACAACTTAAGGGTCAGAATGTCCAAGACCACACCCAAGAATTCAGGAGAAGAGCTCTTTTGTTAGGGGCAGATTTATAGACCGAGGAAACCTAGCTCAAGTATATTGGTGGCTTGCATAGCTACCTTAGACACACCATCTTGATGTTTAATCCTACTAGCTTGGATGAGGTTTGAGTCCAAGCTACCCATTTAGAGGCAAGGGGAAAAAACACATTTGAAGAGGGTAGAAACAAGCCCGCCAAGGGGAAAAACAAAGAGAAAACCTCCAAGGGAAAGGGAAAAAAGAATGCATATGTCAAACAGGAGAGTGAGAAAGTGATCTGTAAACATTGTTCTAAACCAGGCCATGAGGAGAAAAACTGTTGGAAATTACATCCTGAAAAAAGACCTCAATTTAACAAATCCAAAGGGAAACAGAAAATTGCTGCTACTACATCTACTCCACAAGATTTAGGGGATGATTCAGGTGATGAAACCAAAATTACAGCCATGGGTTTGAAAAAACTTGAAGGGAAAAGAAATGGAAATTCAAGCGAGCACTAGTAACTCAAACTGTCATGTACAAGCTCCTAATGAGGAAGAAAGAATTGAACTGTTTCATGTGACGGTGATTTCAAAACATAATAAAATTGACACACTTTTTGATAGTGGGTCACAAGCAAACCTTATATTAGAAGACTTTGTCAAGCAGCTTAAACTTGAGACCGTTCCACATCCGAACCCATATCCACTTGGATTGATTTGCAAGGATGCAAATTTACAAGTTTCAAGAAAGTGCACATTGCGCTTTGCAATTACTGCACACTTTATTGACACAGTTGAACTTGATGTGGTACCTTTTGATATAGTAAGAATTGTTTTGGGAAGTCCTTACTTGTTTGACATGAAAGCTATCTTTCATCGCCATGAAAACAAATATCATCTTTTCAAAGATGGCAAGGAGTTCATTGTTAGAGATCATCGCAAGAAGACAAATATATTGATGGTGAATGCAGGACAGGTAAAAAGGCTGGTCAATTCAAGTAAGAATTTTGTTCTTCTTATGATTAAGCCCAAGGTTGATGTGAATCATGAGTCATTTGACAATTGTGATCCAAAACGTAAATCAGATCTGTATGATGTAGTTGATGTATATCATGAGATATTTCAGGAGCCAACAGGTTTGCCTCCTAAGAGGGAGATTCAGCATGAAATCCATTTGCATCTAGATTTTCCTCTTCCAAACATAGGCATGTACCGCATGTCTATTATGGAGAATGCTGAAATAAAGAAGCAAATCAAGGAATTGTTGGACAAGGGTTTCATAAGGCCAAGTACTTCGCCATGTGGGTCACCGATTGTACTGATTCCAAAGAAAGATGGCACTTGGCGGATGTGTGTTGATTTCAGGGCCTTGAACAAGATAACGGTAAAGAATCGTCACCCACTCCCAAGGATAGATGATTTGCTAGACCAGCTGAAAGATGCTCGATATTTCACTAAGTTAGACTTGCGCAGTG
>APFE031027469.1:125576-150665 GCA_000404065.3 Pinus taeda | reverse complement strand
AGAGGCTTGTCATCTATAACCTTAAAGTAAAGGTTAGGGTCGGCTTCACTCCTAGTGAATCCAAACTTCATCAAGTAGCTATCGATCCTCTCATACCATGCTCGGGGTGCTTGCTTTAGCCCATAGAGGGCCTTCTTCAACCTGCGCACATGAGATTCTCGATCATAAATCTCAAATCCTTCAAGTTGCTCCACATAGACCTGCTCTTTGATCGAACCATGTAAGAATGCAGTCTTGACATCCATCTGATGTAGGTTCCATCCTTGCGAAGCAACAAGGGCTATGATTGAGCGGATGGTGGTATATCGGGGCAACAGGTGCAAATATCTCGTCATAGTCTATACCTTCCTTCTAGGAGAAGCCACGAGTGACAAAACAAGCCTTATACTTTTCCGCACTTCCATCAACTGCATGCTTTATATTGTAAAGCCATTTTGAAGTGACAACGGCTTTGTCCTGGGGTTTGGGACCACATCCCAAACATCGTTTTTCATAATGGACTCATATTCCTCGGTCATAGCATCCTTCCATACTTGATGCGTGACGGCATCTGTGAATGATGAAGGCTCATTTTGGATGATCATGCTCATGATGGTCAGGTATCCCTGATACATGTTCCGCTTCTTACTTTCGCGGAAGGTTCCTCAGGGTGCAATGTGTCCTTCAGCATCATCAAGTGTCCCCCTAAGCCATGAGGGCCTCTTCCTAGAAGAGGAAGGCTCTTGCGAAGGAGGATCAATAGGATCCATAGGTTCTTCCACATCAGGCATCGTCTCATCTTCTTTTTCCTTCGGTTCCCCGACGTCAACTTCTTTAGATCCCCTTAAAGTAGGAAGATTGTCTACTTTGCTAAGAGCCATATCTTCGTCAAAAGTGACATCATGGCTAATCTCGACTTCTCTTTGACAAACCACATAGATCCTATAGCCCTTAGTACTTTCGCTATAGCCTACGAAGATTCCTTTCTTTCCAGATGCACCCAATTTATTCCTTTTCTCCTTCGACACATGAAATTATACAGGGCTTCCAAAAATTCTAAAATGAGAAACGTCAGGTTTCTTACCAGTGAACATCTCTTCGGGAGTCTTGGAACCCAATGCTTGATGAGGGCATCGGTTTTGTACATATACGGCGGTGTTTGCAGCTTCGGCCCATAAAAACTTCGGAAGCCTTTGATCATGGAGCATAGCATGGACAGCTTCCACAATCGTATGGTTCTTCCTTTCCACCACACCATTCTACTCAAGAGTATATGGTATAGTAGTCTCCCTCTTAATGTCAGCCTCATTGCAAAAGTCATGAAACTCATTGGATTCATATTCAGTCCCATTATCAGTCCTTAAGGTCTTGATATTCTTCTCAGTTTGATTCTCGATCAAGACTTTGAAGTGTTGAAACCAGGAGAACACTTCATCCTTCTTTTTCAAGAAGTATATCCAAGTCTTGCGAGAATAATCATCCGTAAAAGTGAGGTAATATGAATATCCTCCCAAGGATTTCACAGGCATCATACCAGATATGTCTGAGTGAACCAACTGCAGTATATCGGAGGTCTTGCTTTGGCTTGAGGGGAATGGTCCCCTTTTGAGCTTTCCTTCAGCACATCTTGGATATACACCTTCTTGTTCTACTCGGAATTCGGGTATCCCTATCACCATTTGTCTCACATCGGGTAGAGCTTTATAGTGAAGGTGAGCAAACCTTTGATGCCATAGTTCGGACTGAAGAGATGTGTAAGACATGACACCTAGCGGACTTCCTCCGACCTGATATAATGAATCAACTCGAAACCCAAGAGTGAAGGCATCTTTAATATTCTTTTTCCATACATGTACCTTGCCATCGCTGAAGGCCACCTTGTAGCCTTTGTCTTCCATAGCCAAAATGGACACCAGGTTCTTTTTGAGCTCAAGGACATATAATACATCTTGTAAGTGGATTGTATTACCTTGATTCAATTGAAGAGTGACATTTCCTACGCCTTTCACGGGATATTTTGAATTATCTCCAAGAACAATTTCCAGGTTGGTTTCCTTCTCTATCAGATTATAGAGAGCTTCTTTGTAACCAGTGAAGTGCCTTGAGGCACCACTATCAATAAGCCAATTTCCCAGCAAGTCCGGGGGAGCAGAGGTAGATATCGCTGCTGGTAGATAATATTCATCTTGCTTATTGTTAACGGTGTTAGATTCATACCTGGAATTTCTTGCCTTCTTAAATGGTTGTCCTCTTCCTTGATTTCCAGCACTTCTTTTTCCTTTGCCATTTGACCTGCCATTCCTTTTATTGCCTTGAGAGGGATTTTGATCATCGTCCCAGTGTGAGTCCCTTTTATCAGGGCACTCCCTTGCATAGTGACCTGTTTTATTGCAATTGTAACATCGTCCTTTTCTTCCACCCTTTGGTCCAGCCTTTCCTTTGAATTTAGCCCCGTAATTGTTTCTTCTTTTAGCATGAGAAGAAAAGGTAGCGGGATGACATTTAAGTATGGGCATTTCTTGCTCTTCCATCCTTGTTTCTTCTTGAATGCACCTTGCCATTAATTTCTCAAATCCAAGAATTACATTATTGTTGAGAAGAGTAGTCCTGAATATATACCATTCAGATGGTAGTCCTCCAAAAGTTGTGAGTGTCATTTCCTTGTCAGGAATTACTTCCCCAATAGATAGGAGATCGTTCTTAATCTCAGTGATCCTTAAGAAAGATGCTTGCATACTTTCATCTTTGCCCTTCTTGATTTCCTTCAGCTTATTTCTAAGAAACAAGACTTGATTTGCATCATTAACTTTAAATACATTCATCAGTCTATAGTAGATTTCCTTGGAGGTGTTCAGCTCCGAAACATAGGCCACCAAGCGTTTGTCGATAGAGTCCCGGATGATCTTCCTTGCTTTGAATTCTCCCTCGGTCCATTTGTTCCTAGCAGCAGCATGATGCATTTGATGGAGGCTCAACAATTCCCCCTCTCACATGGTCCAACACTTCCTGTTCTTCTAATGAGAGACATCTTCCATCCGTGATAGTCATACTTCTCACGAAGTTTGTCTTCAGCAGGGAAGTGTGTTGAGGACCCCATGATTTCTTTCAGATAGTCTTGCCAACCTTCTCTTCGGTGATTGCTGTTGCTCTTGCTTGGGCTTTGTCTTCACCTCTACTCTGATACCATGTTAAATTATGGTATGTTCTATGCTTAGAGCAATTTACTTATTTTTCTTCTTATCAGCCACAGATTAGCAATCACATATACATTAAGTAAAGTGCAGATAGAACATTAAATGATCAACTGAAAACAAGCCAAGACAAGAGACACAAGATGTAGCCGCTAGCCAGGGACAAACCCCAATTTGGAAAAACCCTTTGATCAAATCTTCTTTTATCTTCAATAGTTCAGCAGAGAGAAATAGTACAAAATCTGAATTCTGTAATTTTATATCGGCAACAGCAAACCCTAGATCAGCAAAGTCAAACTTGGTCAAACTAGCTGAAATTGACCTCTAAAATACTTGGTCAATTTCTGGTCAACTGTCCTCGAACAGCCTAAAGAAACAGCCCTAGAACAGCCCCAAAAGTTCAGTCAATGTGTAGATTTTTGAAGTCAACTACAGCCCTAAACTAGGGCAGTCAATATCGGTCAAACCAGAGGTCAGATCACCTAGATTTTCATGACAAAAATTGCGGCCTGCCTAGGAGAGGCAACCACACCCAATCCGCACTTCTAGAAGGTCAATACTGGTCAACACTGGTCAAAGATGACTTACTGTCCTTTTTCTGCATCTTCTTTGCCCTAGGATGTCTTCCTTTCAACCACACGTGTGAGAGAGAGAGAGACTCTTTTCTGCGCAGGAGAGAGAGAGATGTGTGTGAGTGTAGTGTCCAAATGAGGAGAATGCTCCTTGTATTTATATGCAAAACGTTGAGGTTGAATAGACATGATTGTTGGGCTTCTGAACCTACATAAGTTCGCTGGCCGACCTTGACAATTTGTCCATAATCAAAATAAATTCATATCTTCATAAATACTTATCGGAATCAGATGATCTTTAGATCAATCCTACACCTCTCAACAAGAGGAATCTAGGAAAAATATCAGCAACCATAAATAAGGTGACCCACATGGAGTTTGGCCCTAGTTGCCAATTTTAACACATGTGCCTTAGCCTCTCCACCAAATTTCATGGCTAGAGCACATCCAATGCTACCCAAAATCAACATTCTCATCTCTAGGAGCTCCAACAAACTCCTTTGCGTCCGTTAGTTTCTGTAGCACTTCTTTGCTTGTTCTACCACTAGTGGTGGGAGGCTCAACCAACTCTTCCTCCTAATCCTGTCGTTTCGTCTGTTGAGAAACATCTGCATTTCCTCCTTCTGAGGAGATACTGGTGTTGGTCACTGTACTCAACCCACGTGTATGCTCTCCTGCCTCTCCTTCTTGCTGCCCCTGTTACTCTTGGACTAACAGAACATCTCCTGACTAATCTTCTGCAGGCATTACATGAGATTTCCTAAAATATCTATCTTCCATGAACTTTGCATCCTGTCTTACTACAATCTTCCTACTGCCAGGAATGTAGATTCTATATGCCTTTGAGGTCTCACTGTATCCTACAAGATACCCCTTCTCTGCAGTCTAATCTAGTCTGTTGTACTTCTCGTCTGGAATGTGACAATAAGCCACGCTTCCGAATATCATGAGATGACTGATTTCCAGCTTCTTCCCTGTGAAAACTCCTTCGGGCATTCGCTTCCCCAATGCTCTATGAGGAGTTCTATTCTCGATATATATTGTCGTGTTGCAAGCTTCTACCCATAGATACCTAGGTAGATCCTGATCATACAACATGGCTTTGGTTGCCCCAACAATAGTTATGTTCTTTCGTTTTACCACTCCATTTTCCTCCGAATTATATGGAGTTGTCCACTCTCTTTTGATGCCCTCCTTTGCGCAGAAAGCTGTGAAGTCTTTGTTTGTATATTCTCCACCATTATCAAAACGCAATACCTTTATCTTTTTCCCTGTCATATTTTCAACAAGAGCCTTAAACTCTCTGAAACGATCAAAGACCTCATCCTAGGTCTTTAAGAAATAGATCCAGGTTTTTCTAGAGTGACCATCGATAAAAGTGACGAAGTATTCGCCACCACTTAAGAGCCCTTGTGGACATAGGACTGTAGATATCTAAGTGTATTAATCCTAATACACACTCTGCTCTATTGTTACTTCTGGAAAAACCCTGTAACAGTCTCTCTAATCATCCTCAGTGCTCCATGGTGTAAGTGCCCTATTCGCATGCATAATTCATTTCGCTCCTCACCATTACAATTGTTGCCTATCAGTGCCATTGGCAATTCGAGTTGTAACCTATACAACTTGTTGCTTCAAACCCAATTTGCTTTTTCTTCTTCCAGCTTGGATGCTTGACATATATTTTCTTTCCTATGAAGTATACATTATATCCCTTGTCCTGTAACTGGGACACTGAAATTAAGTTCTTTCCTAATCCTGGCACATGCCGAACATTGGTGGCTCGGATGTTGGTCCCTACTTCCGTCTGAAAATCTATGGTGCCTCTCCCTACTAGAGTACATTTCATTTTGTTTATCATAGTTATTTGGAAGTCCATTTGTTCTTCTTGATAGCTCGAGAAATGTTTTTGTACTCCAGTCATATGAGTTGAAGCCCCGCTATCAATGTACCAAACATCCATTGATGCTGAATTTGCTAGGCATGTGAATTCTTCATATAATCTGGTAGATAAATCTAAGACACTTTGAGTATCCATATTGTGCCAATTTCTGACGCTAACCTATCCCAGCAATTGTTGTAGGAAAAACTGCGTCCCACCTGAGATAATTCTCCTTGTTGAATCTTCCGTTGCACTGACCCTTACACCACTAATAAATTTTGATTAGAAAGACTTACCTCTTTGTCGACTTATTCAAAGCGAGTTTTTCCCACGAAATCCAATCTCCTTAGCTTGAATTGTGCAATCCTCTAGGAGATTCAAATTTCTGCCCCTACAGGAATTTCGAATTCCCTTCTCTTCTCAAAGTTGGATCCTCCGACTTCTCTCTTCTGCTTCCCTGTAGCTCCGCTACCATGTGAAAAATTCTCAATAGAAATCGTACTGTAGTGATTAATATTATTTCTTCTACTTATTACCTCAGAAATAAGTTATCTACAGTTTTCTTATGGCAAATATCTAAATATATTCTACTGCAACCTTCACAATTAAAAAATTGCATAAAGTAAATGTAAGTAAATACACTGGCACAAATACAATCACAATGACATAGCTATTTTGGACAATCGTCCTAGGAAAAACCCAATGTGGGAAAACCGGTGCAGCAGATGAGGGTTTTATTATTCTTCAACAAATTCTCTTATACAAAATTACAGCGAACAAAATAGGAATGAGAAATGTTACAGACACTTCTTCACCCATTTCTACGCCAGATGAAGTACTCTCCTTCCCCGGAATCCTTCTGATCCTCTCTGCATCAAACTGCTCTCCCGGGCTCAATGTCAAGTTGGCTACGCAGGATCTGCGTCAACCTACCTCTGCGTTGCCTCTTTCTACGTCACCCTGCTCTCGTTCTGCGTCTTGCTGCCTTACACTCTCTGGATGTTTTGATACCCTCTCTCTGTCTCACCTGCAACTCTCCCTCTATCAATATTCTCTTGCCAAACTTCAACCAGTGAGAAAATCGATCTTACTCGGGCAACTGAGTATCTGCATGTGTTGTAATGTCCAAATGACCCTCAAGCCCCTTCATATATCTTCTTGTTGGAAAACCAATGGCCTAGATTAACTCCAAATTAAAGGCTCAGATCATTTTGACTTGATCTTCGTCTTTATCTAGAAGATTCACCCACAATTAGATTAATACCCATTAATATTTTAATTTTCCTAAGTTTAGACTTAGGAACCCCATTAAAAATATTAATTATTTTAATATAATCATCTATGGGTGGAATTTGCCAAAATGGTTTCTAGCTTCTTTGGAATGCATGTACCCAAGCCTCCCTGCAAAATTTGAGGCCTAGAGGACATCTGATGCTATCCCAAAACAACACAGCTGAGTTAATATTGCGTTGTTTAGCACACGAGTGTCTCCAAGCGGAGATCTCAACCCTTGCCTTGATGGACTTCGAGTGTCAGCCCCTTCATTCCAAGTCGTACCAGCAACAGTGAGTCGAGTTACAACAGTAGTAAGTCAAGTTACAGTAGCAGGGGATGTAACAGCAAGGAGGCTGAGTTGCAGCCACAGGGAAAGGAGCAGCGGAAGGGCTGAGTTACAGCAGCAGGAGGGCCGAGTTACCGCAGTAGGAAAATAACAGCAAGGAGGATGAGTTCCAGCAGCACATAGCAGGGAGAGTAACAACAGCGCAGGGACTACGCAGTCATTGGAATGAGATTTGTTGGGGCAACATTATCCCGGGGATTTTGGAGTTGGGGAGCTGGGAGATCATTTGGAGGGCCATTTGATGAGGATTGATGGAGTTGGGAGTGCAGAGATTGACAGGATCAGTCACAACAACAAAATTCGTATTTGGAGGAGGGCCGAACTATGAAGGGTCAATTTTTGAAGGTTGGAACCAAGCCAAACCCTTTATGGGTTTTCCTGGGTTTTGGGCAAGAATCACAATCCCAAATTCCTAGAATTTTATGGGCACTCTAGAGTGGTCAAATCAGGGGAGCGAAGTCAGGAAACAGTGCAGTTTTGGAGTAGCAACACAGTTTTCTCGAGGAGCCTGCTATTGTATTTGTTGAGCTTTCTTGTATTCATCACCTGGTGCTTGTAGCTTGCCTTGTGCAAGCCCAGGTGCATTTTTTCCAACGCATTTGTACCACAACAACTATTATTAATAAAATTTTGGCAAGTTTGAGGATTTACAGAAATTTATGGTTTATGCGTATGCATTCCTCAAAATTTTTGTGCTGCTATCTTTGCATGTCTTTGTTATCATTGTAAAAATTTCCATTAGGAACATTACAACTTCAAAGTGACTATTCAAAATCAAGCATGGAATTGATGGTAGCATTGAGAAATACAAGGCAAGGTTCGTGGCTTGAGGATTCTCACAAAAAGGAGAGGATTATTATGATATATATGCACCATTGGCCCGATACACAACCATTTGTTCGAGAATATCCCTAGCCGCAAGTCAAGGATGGACTCTTCATCAGATGGACGTAAAGACTACATTCCTCCATGGCATGTTATAAGAAAAAGTGTATGTTGAGCAACCACAGGGTTTTAAAGTAGAGGATTGAAAGTCACGTGTTTGCAAGTTATAGAAAGCATGTGGGGTTTGAAGCAAGCGCCCAGAGCATGATACGCCCACATAGATAATTAATTGGTGAAGCTTGGATTCACAAGAAGCAATGTTGATCCCAACCTCTACTTCAAGGTAGTCCAAGGCATGTCGTTGATTTTCGTTCTATATGTTGATGATCTATTCTTGACAAGTAGTGAGCCTCTAATGATCGAGTACAAGAAGAAGCTAGCCTCTAAATTCAAGATGAAGGACCTTGGACTCACGCACTACTTTCTAGGCCTTGAGGTGTGGCAAAGGCCCTATGAAATTTTCCTTTCATAAGGAAAATATGTTATGAAGCTATTAGAGAGATTTGGAATGACAGAATGTAAGTCCATGGCCACACCAATGGAAATGAACTTCATTAAGTTATGTGGAGAAGTTGTAGGACCCGATTTGGCAAATCCATCCGAGAATAGACAATTGATTGCAGCTCTGATGTTCCTTGTGAACACCCATCCAGAGATATGCTATGCAGTGAACACATTGAGTCAATTCATGACCGAAGCTCTCCATGAACATTGGATCACTACCAAACACATTTTGAGATATTTGCATGGGACGCTCACACTTGGTCTGAAGATATCTGCCGAAGATGTTGGACTTCATGGATACACCGATGCTGACTGGGCAGGAAATATTATCGACAGGAAGAGTACATTTGGATATTGTTTTAGTCTTGGATCTGCCATTATATCTTGGATGAGAAGGAAGCAGAAGTTCGTAGCATTGAGTACCGTTGAGGCAAAGTATATTCCCGCTAGCATGGCTAGTTGTGAAGCAGTTTGATTGAGGAAGCTCTTTGGAGAGCTATTTGAGCATGTCCTAGACACTACAATGATATATTGTGACAACAAGAGTGGGATCCGTCTAGCAAAGAATCTTGTATTTCATGACAAGTCCAAGTACATTGAAATTCGATATCATTATATTCGAGACATGGTATAGAGAGGAGTTGTTTGACTCCATCATATATCAACAGATGAGTAGATTGCAGATATTCTCACCAAGGCTTTACCGAAAGGGAAGTTATTGGTCTTCAAAGAGCAGCTCGGACTGATAATTGTGACCCCTCCAGATAAGTGGCAGTGCTGATCGAGGAAACTAAGCCATCTCTTCCCCCCTGTTGAGCTCCCAGGGTGAGTAATTGAGATAGAGGGCTCCTGGGGTTGAGGGTTCTCTGGACAATAAGGTATCACTCCTATCTATTACCCATAGGGTTGAGATGTAGCTCCCTTATCTTCTTACAGGATTGGAGATGTTGCTCCCCTATCTGGTGCATGCAAAGTATACCCCAGTTGGCATCATACCCATAACCCAAGCTTGTTGGGAATACCGCTCCCCGTTTGGCCAGCAGGTTAAGAGTGTACTTGGGGTGTACAACCCAAGTTGATTATGATGCAGGTGTTCTACCTCATGACTCTTGAGGATTATTAATGGGAAGATCGGCAAGCAATAGGATTGGGTTGAGATTTTCTCCCCTTTATGGTTGCGGGTTTAGAATGAGCTCCCCAATGTGATTCCAGGGTTGATATGTGCTCCGTTGTGCATTTGGATATCCTATTGCTCAATATGAGGTTGAGATATGTGACTCACCCATGAGATAGAGGGTGGAAGCTAATGCTCCCCGATGTTTTTGCCCACGTGTTATATTATATGTCCCGACCATCTTTTGCATTTTATAATATTCTTTTTCTTTTGTTTCTTGCTTGTGGTTGTGATATGCTTTTAACTTTCTTTTAGCTGCATCAACCTCCAGGGCCAAATTTCCAGGCCCAACCCAGATATGTGGACAAAGGTGAGGGGGTGTGCCAGTGCCTTGTGGACCCAGAGATGGAAAATGATGAAATAGGGCTCATATGGTGCAGAAGGGAGTGAAAAATGTGGAATAGAAAAACGGGACCACATTACCAAAATCAGGATTTCCCAAGTAGTGCCCTTCCTAAAGCCATAGACCAATAAGGGAGATCTCACGGGATTAGGATTGAACATTAACACCCCATTTAAGGTGAGGGAACAAAACCATAGTCAAAGCCCTTCCTTCTTCCAAGTCACCCAATAATCCATGGCCAAAATACCCCATGAAAAACAAGCATAATCACCTGATTACACAACGAAAAACATATATTTTGGATCGGATTACCCACCTTCTTGTTGAATTTTCTAAGTTTACTTAGTTTTGAAACCCTTCATGCACTTTTTCTTATTTATTCCTACCTACTTGTTATTTTTCTTTAACAAGTTATTTACAAAGTAAATACTGAAAATAAACACCAATGCATGCTCAACATATTACAGATCAGCAACTAAAAGAAACAAGAACAAACACACCACATGACACCATTATTTCTTGACCAATGTGCCCGGAAAAAACCCAATGAGGGAAAATCGGTGCAACTATCTGAGGGTTTTCTTATTAAGCAATATCAGAGTACAATCTGGGTGCCGAAACTGGTCTACCCAATAGAGAATTTCCTTAGCAGCTATACCTCACAGTTTGAGAGAAATCTCCTGGCTGAAACCCTGGAAAATCCTTCCAGCAGCGCTTCTGCACAAAATTGCTCTGCAACCCCAACGTCTGCCCAATCTGGACTACGTCAGCCCCTCTCTGTCTCACGCTAGCCCTGCGTCAGCCTTTCTTGGCCTGCGTCAGTCCCAGGAGGCTATGCATCAGCTTTCTGGGCCTCTGCGTCAAACACACTGGCCTCTCTGGTGCTCTACACAGCACTTGGCTGCCTCTGCATGGCCCTGCGTGAGCCCTTGCTGGCTCTACGTCACTCTCCTTGGCTGCTGCACTACTCTCCCAGCACAATCTCTACCTTCTCTGTTTCTCGGTACTCAATGCCCCTCGGCTGCTCTCCCAATCACGAATTCTATCTCTTTTAGCAAACCCTGCTCTAGAGAATAGAATGATTGATCACTCTAGTGTATTCTCCAAGTGACCCTCAAGCCTCCTTCTTATACTTTTCCTGTTGACATCTCAACAGTCGAGATTAAGTCCCTAATCAACAGCTAAGATTAGATCTGGCTTGATCCATGTCTTTTGACCACTTTAACACAGATTCATATTAATACATATTAATATTTTATTTTCCCTAAGTTTAGACTTAGGGACTCCATTAAAAATATTAATTATTTTAATATCTCCTAATCTGTTTAGAATCTGCCCAAACCCTTTTTGGGTATTGGAAATCTCATGTGCCCCAACCACTCCACCAAATTTCGTCGCTAGAGCACATCCGATGCTACCCCAAATCAACACTCCCTCTTAGTGAGGACTATGCTCTAGCAATATTCCTCACTGAATATTACTCTGATCATCCGGCATCGATACCTGTGCTGATGCTAGGCCTTCCTGCCCAACATCCTCTGCACTGTTGCCTCTTGTACTGCCACCCGTGGTTCTGCCACTGCCATTGCTGCATCTGTACGACAACTCCCTCTGCATCCGTGTTGCTGCTAGTCCCTCCTCCCAGCACTGCATCTGCATTGCACCTCCTTTCATCATGTTTCATCGTGCTGCCCACTGCTGCACTACAACTCAGTTACTGAGAAGTAAGTAACTGATCTCCCAACTGCCCTCCCTGTTGGGCTAGAAACACCCACTAACGCTGAAGCTCCCTCTACCTCTGACAAGTGCTCCCTCTCTCTGACCTCTGCGTTGTTGCAACAACTCCTTGCATCTTGCACCGTTGCACATCTCTCTATGCCTTCCTACACTGTTGCAACACTCTTGTGCCTCTCGCACTGCTGCAGCCTGCTAGCTCTACGTTGTCTCAGGACTCCTGCACTGTAGCTCTCTCTGCCGCTCCATCCGCATCTGTCTCTCCCCACCCAGCCAATCCTGCTACTCCTCGTCGAGGCCCCCGTAGCAAGGTCTAATCCAAGAAGCTGGGTACCTCAAGGATCCTGCCCCTCATTGCTTATAGTCCTCCTGACTATAACCACTTCCGCTCAAGTGGTGCGTGTGCACTCATGGCACAGTCATCGTCTGTCAAAACTTCCTTCTCTTCCCATGCTGGCGCTGCCTTAGTATTGAAAGACTCTCCCTTACTCTTCTTCCTTGGGCACTGGGTCACATAATGACCCATCTCCCTAGAGTGGAAGCACTTGATCTTGGAGAGATATTTCTTCTTCTGCTTCTCCTGCTTTCCCTCAGATGTTAGGGCCACATCCTCCTCCTCCTGCTTGACCTTGACCCTTTGCTGCTGCTACCTATCTTCGACTGTCGTCTGATCTCTTCCTCACGAAGAGTTGCCCACATCTCGTTCCAAGGTAGGAGAGTCCCTCTACCGGATACTCTGAACAAACACTTCCCACTCTTCCGAGACAGCATTCAGGGTTGTCCTCTCCATAAACTCTTGATCTGGTGTCGCTCATATAGCAATCAACTAGTCTCGGATCTCATTCAATCCTCTAAGGAAGGTGTCAATCGATTGACCCTTCTTCATCTGATACGACCTCATCTGGTTCTCGATCAGCATTATTCTCTACACAGGAGTATGCTGGTACAAGTTCTTGAGAGCCTCCCACATCTCAACTATCGTTTCCTTCTCGGCTATATGTGGTACCACATGATCCTTGACCGTGTCAAGGATAATGCACTTGGCCCTCGCCATCACATCTTCATACCTTTCATTTTCATTGGGGTCGACTGGGACAGATATAACCTTCAAGGCGAAGTTCTTGACATGATTCCTGTCAAGCACTGATAAGATTCTAGCCTTCCAGACTGCGAAGTTCGATGCTCCGTCCAGCCTATCCTGGTCTCTTACCCCATGTAGTGCCATGACGCTCCTCTACTTCCCTCTTGGAAGTTCTCTGTTCGACTCCTCTAAGTCTCTACTTCCCGTCTAGAAGTTCTCTTCTGGACTCCCTTTGAGTCCCGATTTCCCTCCTGGAAATCCTTCTACCGCTTGTCGAAATGTCCCTTACTCTGATCATCTTGTGCCACTGCACTGCTGATTCAGGTTCCTCGGCTAGAAACCCTCAGTAACATCTCCTCTAGCCTTGCTCTGTCAGATACTGTTCTGACTCCAGCACCCCACTAGCTCCACTCTACAATATTTCTGCAGCCTTCTAGACTTCAGCAACTACCTCTGTGAACTGCATCAGCTCCTCTCTGCCCCACACTGGCTCTGCGTCACCCCAGATGGATTTGCGTTAGCCGTGGGATGCCCTGTGTCAGCCCTCTGGCCCTTTGTGTCAGCAACGCTGGCCTCCATGAAGCTCTACGCAATTCCTGGCTTCTTTTGCGTGGCTCTGGTTGGCTCTGCGTCACACTTCATTGGCTTCTGCGCTGCTAGAAACAACTTCTGTCACCTCGAGACAGTTGTTTTCTGTTGCTATTGCTCTGCTTGGCTGATATTTTTTAGTCCTCCTGTGATCTGCAATCACCCTCTGTTACCATGTTGAAGTTTTTAAATTTACTTAGTTTAGAAACCCTTCATGCACTTTTCCTGATTTATTCCTACCTACTAGTTATTTTTCTTTAACAAGTTATTTACAAAGTAAATATTGAAAATAAACACTAGTGCATGCTCAACATATTACAGATCAGCAACTAAAAGAAACAAGAACAAACACACCACATGACACCATTATATTTGGACCAATGTCCCCAAAGAATCCCAATGCAGGAAAACAGGTGTAGCTATCTGAGGGTTTTCTTATTAAGCAATATCATAGTACAATCTAGATGCCGAAACTGGCCTACCCAACATAGAATTTCCTTAGCAGCTATATCTCACAATTTGAGAGAAATCTCTTGACTAAAACCTCAGATAATCCTTTCAGCAGCTCTTCAGCACAAAACTGCTCCTGCAGTCCTAGCATCTTCCCAATCTGGACTGCGTCTGCCCAATCTGGACTGTGTTGGCGCTACATCAGCCTTTCTTGGCCTACGTCAGCCCTAGGAGACCCTACATCAGCTTTATGGGCCTCAACGTCAGACACGCTGGCCTCTCTGGTGCTCTGCACAGCGCTTGGCTGCCTCTGCGTGGCCCTGCGTGAGGCCTTGTTGGCTCTACGTCACTCTCCAGAACTGCTGCACTGCTCTCTCGGCACAATCTCTGCCTTCTCTATTTCTCTGTACTCAATGCCCCTCAGCTGCTCTCCTAATCATTGATTCTATCTCTCTTAGCAAGCCCCGCTCTAGAGAATAGAATGACTGATCATCTGGTGTGCTCTCCAAGTGACCCTCAAGCCTCCTCTTATACTTTTCTTGTTGACATCTCGACAAACAAGATTAAGTTCCTAATCAACGGCTAAGATTAAATTTGGCTTGATCCATGTCTTTTGGACCATTCTAACACAGATTCATATTAATACATATTAATATTTTATTTTCCCTAAGTTTAGACTTAGGGACTCCATTAAAAATATTAATTATTTTAATATATCCTGATCTGTTTAGAATCTGCCCAAACCCTTTCTACATATTGGAGATCTCATATGCCCCAACCTCTCCACCAAATTTCGTGGCTAGAGCACATTCGACGCTACCCCAAATCAACATTTCAATGTGCATCAAATTGAGGAAGAACAAAAGATTTCATTTACACTACTAAAATGTAATATCTCAAATGGGATATTTCACTAATTTTGCAGAAGTTTAACTCAACCAAAATTTCACCATAAAAGTTCTATTGAATTAACAGAAGATTGCCATGTAAAAGATAACAAGTAGAGTGCATCCAATTCAATAACACAATAGCAGAAGTAATCTGATCTTTCATTATAATAAATAACTGAAAGAGCGTACATGATGGTATAACTGAAATAACTGATATAGTTAATCTGGTTTTCAAAAATGATCCACTCCAATGCTGAAACTGGCCCTCCCAAAACTAAACTGAAATCAATCACTGCACCTGTGAATTCTGGTTGAATCCACCAAGGAGAGGAGGTGGGTTTTCGTCCACTCTCACCAAAATCACCCGGGGATTTTCGTCCTGGGTCTACTCCTAAAGTAGAGAACCGAGTTCTCAAACCTCTCCACAAGAAGAAAACACAAATCCAAGATGTCCCCAATGGCCTCCTCCTCCTCTTTTATAAATCTGATGGACCCCTCTAGAACCTCCTATTTTATTTATATTTTAATTATGGGGCACTTTTCCCTCTTTTATTTCAATTAAAATATTATTTTTAATGTTGAAAAGGGTAAATTGGCCACCATGCCTCCTCAGGGCACTGAAAATCACTTCTAACTATCCCATCTTATAGATCTTCTTGTTCTAGTTCCAACAAGCCCTTACACTAAGGTGTTCTGCCAACTATTCCTCCTGAAATGCCACCTTTAGCGTAATTAATTGAGTCAGGCCCATTAATAACTCCGTTTTTTGAAAGTTGTTAGAATGCAACAGAACGAAAGGCAAATTGTGCGGATGATGGAATATACCAAGCGAATGCCAACGAACCTCGTAAAAACTCCTCAATGGTCAATCGCAGCATGCAATGGTCAATAATCATTTCTATCTTGTGGTTGTTTCTTGGTTGTATTAGTGTTTAATCTATTCATCTTAATTAACCAAGACTCATTTACATTCATCAAGTTGTCCATCTTTAAGTCTCCTAGATCCTGTGTTCCATTGTTTATTCTCATTCATTCACCTTAGGGACTACCCCCCCTTGACTTGTCGAGGAGAGTGTCTAAATGGAGTGAGTAAGGATTAGAGTGACAGCGCTTACTCTGAACATTGTCGCGGTGCCTAGACACTTTGTGCGACAACAAGTAGTATATCCATGTCTTTCTTGAGAAGTCACCAATGAAGGTGATGTAGTAGAGATGACTACCAACAGAATGCACAGGCATCAGACCACATATATCAGAATGAATGAGATGGAGGATGTCATTTGTCTTTTTCTTACTAGAGGGGAATGGTCCCCTTGTTTTCTTTCCACTCGCACAACCTGGACAAACTCCATCATGATGAGCTTGAACATCGGGGATGCCTAAGACCAATTTCTTCAACTTCGAAAATGCATCATAGTGTAGATGAGCCAGTCTGTAGTGCCATAACTTGCTCAGATGATTGGTATTATGAACCAATGCTAGAAGTGGCCTTTCAGTGACTCTATAGAGTCCTTCAAATCTTGATCCTAATGTGAATGCATCTCTCATAGGTGAACCAACGGGTCAAGTCAAAACTTTTCTTTTGATGAAGGCAACCCTCATCCCTTTATTTTCCAATGTGGGTATAGATACCAGATTCTTCATTAATCCTGGTACATACATAACATCATGCAGTAGAATTGATTCCCCAGAATTAAGCTAAAATCCGACAGACCCAAATCCTTTCATGGGATGAGTGGAGTTGTCTCCAAGAATGATCTTTAGCATAGTCTCCCTCTCTACCAGATTAGAGAGGACTTCCTTGTATCCAGAGAAATGATGAGTGGCCCCACTATCAACCAACCAACTATCCCACGAATCCGGTGGAGAAGAACTAGTAAGGGCAGAAATAAGAATGTATTCAGATTTATTTACAACATTACTTTCATACCTGGGAGCCCTTGACTTCTTTTGAGGATGATCTTCTTCATGGTCACTTGAGGAGTCTCTTCTTCTTTCATATCTTCTATCGCGGATATTCCTTTGATTGTCTTTTCTTCTTTTGTTATTGTTGTTGCTTCTGGTGTTGTAACGTGGCCTCTTTCTCTTCTTAGGATAGTCTCGAGCATAATGACCTTTCTTGTGGCAATTGAAGCATTCAATATGAGATAACAATATATCATTCTTTTCTTTTGTATTTTGAGAAGGAGGCTTCCTTGATGGACCTCCTTTTTCCTTCTTCCTTTTGTCATGAGTGATATATGCAACGGGCTCTCCCTCTTCATGCTTTTGAATCCTTCCTCTTGCTATCATCCTTCATTCTTTTTGAGTAAGCTTCCCAACAATTTCATCAAATGACAGAAGGACACTATTGTTGTTGATTGTAGTAATGAAGAATTCCCAAATAGGAGGGAGACCTCTAAGAGTCACAACTACTAGTTCCCTGTCAGGCACATTTTCTCCAACTCTCTACAACTAATCTCTAAGGCAAGAGATCCTCATAATGTAGGATTGAACAGTTTCTCCTTTATTCATCTTGGTTTCCTTGAGTTGATCTTTCAAGGTGATGATCTCATTCAAGTTGTTGATTTCATACATGTCGGCTATCTTGTCATACATCTCTTTAGACTTTCTTAAATTCCCAACATATGCAAGTAAATGATCTTCTAAACCATCAGCTATAATTTGCTTTGTTTTGGACTCACCTTTCTTGTACCTGTTCTTGAGAGAAGCGGAAGCATTTTCTGGAGGCTCGGGCGTCCTTCCTTGGATGCATTCCAGCACATCATTGTTGTCAGCTATGATCTCCAATCTGACTTTCCATGCAGCAAAGTTTGATGCATCACCCAACTTTTCATGCTCCTTGAAAGTAGCGGACGACATCTTGACCTTGACTAAGCAATCTTCTTTCTAAAAATTAGGGCTTCAATGCTTATCTTCTTTTGGGCTTGTCCTTCACCTCAACTCTGATTCCATGTTAAAAAAATTTAGATTGTTCTATGTTGTATCAATTACTTTAGCCCAATTTACTTCTTCATTGACAATTCATCCAATTAATAACAATGTAACCAATCATAAACTATGACTGAAGATAGAACAATGTATGCAATGACAAAGAAGACAACAACACAACCACCATGAAACATAGCAGATTGGTCCAAGACTAGGAAAAACCCCACAAGGGGGAAACCCTTTTAAATCTTCTTCTTTAATAGATCGTCATAAATCGTTTTCAGAAGAGAGTACAATGAGCCCAATAGATATGATTGCAGCGAAGATTTACAAATCAGATCTATATAACAATTGAGAGAAACCCAGATCTACCAAATCACTGAAGCCAACTAATGCCAACTTTCAAACCCAAAGTCAAAACCCTGGATGCTCTCAACAAAATTGACTGCATGCATCTGAAACTCCCTAGACGCTCTCTCTGCCACTGTGTGAGGGCATCTGTAACTGCTCAGACTTGTCCGTGCATCTGTAACTGCTCGGACGTGTGCGTGCGTCCGGGATCAAACTCACTAGATCTGCTCCAAAACCCTCGGACCCTCTCTTCTAGTTGCTATGTGTGTCCTGGACGCTCTTAGGACCACTCTGTGCGAGTGTCTGGGGACCGACACCTTTAGATCTGCTTCTGAAACCCCTAGACGCTCTTAGGACCACTCTGTGCAAGTGTCTGGGGACCAACACCTTTAGATCTGCTTTTGAAACCCTTGAAGCTCTCATAAGCTTTTGTGCCAGCGTCTAGGGGTCTCTGGACATTGTCTTGACCACTGTGTACCAGCGTCCAGGGACAAAAATGCCCAGTTCTGTGCCAGCGTCCAAGAATAAAAAAAACCCTAGATCAGAGCGAGCTTCGCTCCTGTGATTTCAGACCCTTACGCGAACTCATTCTGTCGGACCTGTGCGAACCAAGACAAAAGAGAAGAATACAAGATGGCTTGATCAATGTGATGAACTATGTCACCGGATTCGTCCTAACCCCCCTACGAATCCCGAATCCAGCGAATCCGACATGATTTGGTCTGGATTTGTGTCCAAATCATCTGATACGTCGTGTCCGTTTCCGCCACGTCGAATCAGAGGTCGTGTCACGATTTTCAAAATAGTGTCGCGATTTTGGGACATGTGTCCTGTTTCCAGGACTCACTAAGCTCAGCGCAGGAATGAAAAGGGCATGTTTGCTGATTAATATTTTCATTTGGCAAGTGATTTGTGCTGTTGCAGCAAGGAGTAGAGCATTCAGCAAGGAGAATCGACCACCGGTTCACCAGGTAAGTTCTAATCTCACTGTTCAGTGTTTACAGTGTACGTTGAGCAGCTCCATGCCACAGACTTTTCTGACCTCGGATTACCAATCAAGCCCTTTGACAATCCTCGGTCTCCATCTACAAGGGCCTCAACTTACTTGTATAACGAAACCACTCGAATCACACTATTATTCAACCACTCCAATCGCAGCAAAGAAGGGTTATAACTTATAACCGTGTGCTTAATTTAGGAGAAAACCATGATACTCCAAAGTGTTATGATGTGTTTGCTGCCGAGAAAGAGTAAAAGAATGTAAGAATTAATCCAAAGAAAGTATAAATGAGCATAACCTAACTATGGATATCCATGAAAGCCACCATCAAATTTATGATAACAATGCCACACAAGCTTTTGACGGTGCTGAAGATTTCATCATTTCTGGGACAGATGGGCACCAATATGATGACAGTTCTGTTACAGGCCTTAAGGAATGTAGCCCAGATCCCAAAGAAAGTCACTTTTTAGCCATGAACACCAGTTTTAATGCAAATGAACAGACCTTAGATGCAGATGGAAATGTTCTTTCTTTCCTCAAACTAAGGAAATGGGAGATAAGGAAGATCCTATTCCTGAAAACGATGAATGTGTCACCAAAAAGAAAGGCCCAAATTCAGATATGAGTTCTCTTTCAACCCCAGTACTCAATATCACAAAATTGGTAAAGCTTCCGATGAACATGGCCCTGTAGCAGAACCACACTCTATCCAAGAGCAAGGGCATGTTTCAGGCTTTTTATATGATATGCTATAAGATAGATTTGACAGGTTTTGAAATTATTTTGGTGCAATTTCATAGAATAGAACTGCCATTGGTCAACAATAACAATAATGTTAATGGTGCGGTCATTATACTTTGGAACATTGAAATTGGAGGGCAGAATCCCAAGGGCAATGCTGTAACAAGTAGTGAAGACTATGAACTAGTATGGACAAAGACAAAAAAACAGTTATGACAGAACCCTCCATTAGTATGGTCTTTAAGTTATAACGAAACTTCCTTGGATTCTTTCCTTTAGATATCAACTTGGAGACTATCGCCAAGAAGGAATAATACAACCTTTCCTAAATAGAAACTTTGTACAATAAATTTAAGACATTTGCGTATTCAGAACAAAGTTTTCTGATCTTAAGATAGTGGGAAAATCTTATTTATTGGCGTAGCCGCATATCACAATTGCTTTTCTAACACTGAGGCATTGTTGTTTGCCATTTGGTATATCCTTTGTGGTATGATTGATGGAAACCTTGGCATTGTAAACATTTTGATCACAGAGAATCGATGTTTCAAATCTTGAATGTTGTGACACTTAAAATTGATTAATGCACAGTCACACTCATTGAACAATGAATTATATTGATCAAATAGTAAAGTTGGAGTCCATATCTCGGTCTTAAAAGGCCTTCTCACCTGGGTTGTGTATTGAGGTAACTCGGGCTTGTATTCTGCCAGCAACCAAGCTTTACGGCCTCCTTTTCATGGTGAACAGAGGCTTGGCCCTCCTCCACAGAATTGTGGCCATTCTCTCATATATCAGAGAATATAATGCCTATTTTCGGCCTCTCCTTCCACAGGATCAAACTGCAATCATGGAGAAAACTTGGCTGCCCAAATACACTGAAATCCTGTATGAGCTTGGCAAGATCAAAACCCTTCTTTTCTGCGAGTCATGAAATAACTTTATATCTGGACAGTGGAATCTATTTAATAAATTAATTATAATTTATGTGTATTGTAACCTACTAACCTTGAATTTCTCAGAATACTCTGGCAAGTTGCAACCTTGAATTTCCAAAAGACATGCTAAAACTGTCTCTGTTCTAAGACTGGCATTTCACCTCCATTTTTTTGCATTTTTTACAGCAGTTTGTATATGATTTTCATTTTTTATTTACAAATTTGTGCATGCTTTGTAAGTTTGTTATTTTTTTTACAGGTAACAGTGTTCATGGCTCAATCAAAGGCCGCAGTTAGGGGGCAAAGAAAGGACAAGAATGTCATGGGTAGAGATGCCCTTCCTCCCCCAATATCATCAGAGTCTGCTGCAAGTAATGTTGAAGGAAGAGAACTTAAAGACAATGATAAATATCCATTGTGGAAATATGTCACAAGAAAGGATGGGCCAGACAACAAGGGAAAGGGAGGAGGCAATGTGCAATGGGAATGCAATTTTTGTAACATTTCTTTCAAAAGCACATATTACTATGTGAAATCACATTTGTTGGCTTTATCTGGTTGTGGGATTGGATCTTGTAGAGCTATTACTTCACAAAAGAGAAAAGAATTGGAAAAGCAGGCCAAAGTTGGTATGGAACATGTGGCACTGGCTTCAAAATCAAAAAATCCCAAGAATGAAGACCCCCTTCCATTTTTGAGGAAAGCCAACACCAAATTTCCATTTGAGAGTTCTACTTCTACTGGGGGACAAGCATCAAAAAGAAGAGCATTTGGTCCAATGGACAAGATTTTCCAAAAAGAGAGACGGGATGAGCTTGATCTCACCATTTCCTTCTTCTTCTATCAAAACTTCATATCATTTAATGTTGCACGTTCACCTTTATTTGTTGAGATGTGTCGAGCTCTAACTCAAGGGGCTCCAGCAGGGTATGTGCCTCCTGGGTCAGAGAAGCTGAGAACCAAATTGTTGACGAAGGCAAAAAAAGAGGTGCAAAAAATGCTTGAGCCTATTGTGGCAACATGGCCAACATCTGGGGTTAGCATTGTTTCTGATGGATGGACAGATCCAGCACGACACCCAATCATCAACTTCATGGTGTCTTCCTTGAATGGTCCAGTTTTCATGAAAGCAGTGGATATACTTGGCGAATACAAGGATGCACAATTTATGGGTGAGTTATTTATTAAAGTTGTTGAAGATGTAGGTGTTGATTCTTGTGTGCAAATCATTACAGATAATGCACCTGTTTGCAAGGCTGCTGGCATGATTGTGGAAGCTAAATATCCACAAGTGTTTTGGACACCTTGCATTGTCCATTCATTGAACTTAGCACTGAAATCCATTGCTTCTGATGTGCTTTGGATTGGAAGCATTATTGAGGACGCAAGACATATCCGTAACTTTGTGCAAAATCATACAAATGCCCTCACTATCTACAAGGAGTACAGCAATCTATCATTGTTGAAGATTGTTGATACACGGTTTGCATCTTCATTCATGATGTTGAAGAGGTTGAGGGGGGTCAAGATTGCTCTTGGGTCCATGGTTATTTCTGAGTTTTGGTCTTTCTGGAGAAAGACAGATCAGGCAGCCTCTAAAAGAGTGAAGGACACAGTGAGATGATGCTTGGTGGGAGAGGGTAGATCTAATAATTCGGATCATGGACCCTATCATTTCTTTGCTTTGAGTTGCAGATACAGACAAACCCATCCTAAGAGAGGTTTACGAGGGATGGGATTCCATGATTGAGTCTGTGAGGAGCATTATTCTACAGAGTGAGTGCCCCGAGTATGAGACATCACCAGAGGCCTTTTGTGATACTATACAGAATATTCTTGTCAGCAGTGTTGTCGCACAGATTGTTATGACAACGCTCAGACCGGGGGCTGTCACTCTGATCCCCGGTCACTCCATTTCAGCCTGTCTCCCGCGGCTAAGGGGGGTAGACCCTGTAAGGAGATGGACGACCAACTATGAACCAGTTGGTTTGGGAGACACGAAAGAGAAAAGCACTAAATGGATTTGTTTAATTTGATGGACCAGTGCCTTATGGGTTTGATGCTAAAACGATCACTTAATAGATGTTGCAGAAATGTAAACTGTGCACAGCAATCATTTATCATCAATTAACTTCGAACAATGCAAGATATCCAGTAAAATCACAGTGTTTCTTAATGATGATCTGGCAATTTAAAAAGAAATAAACTTCGAAAGACACAACCATGTAAACTTGCGCATTTAACCAGATATTATATTCAAGCATGCGAAATCTCATTTATCTCACATCAACATCTTTAGCCTCAGAAAAGATAATGAAACATGATAAGCCCCTGAGCTAATCTGCCAAAAATTTCCACAAATATTTTTATGAAATTTTTTTATTTTTTTATTTTTTAATTTTGTTAAAACAAAATCTAAAAAAAGCAAATCTAATTTAAAATTTAAAAGAAAAGAATTTAAACCTAAACCCTAAAGACTCCTCTCTCTTTTTTCTTCTTTTTTTTTAAAATCAAAACCTAAAAATTTAACACTAAACACAAACTATCAAAACATAATACATATATGTGAATTAAATAAAAACTAAAAAAAAATAAAAAATAAAAAAAATAAAACCAAAGACCAAACCCTAAGCTAAACCCTAAAACGTTTTTATGAATTTTTTTTTTTAACTTTTGAATAAAATCAAAATCTAAAAAAAAAACTAAATCTAAATTAAACACCATATATTATATACAAAGCTAAAACGTAAAAATAAAATACGTAACTTACCAACTAAACAAAAAATGAAAATGATTTAACTCTAACTCAAAACCTATGCTAATTATGAAAACAACGCATGCATATATAACGAAATCGATTTTTGTTAACCCTTACGATCAAACTATGCAATGAAATAAAAAACCATATGCCAAACTCCACGGATATGCGTATAAATGAAAAACGAATTGATTTACCTACGCATAAAATGACGCCCAAGTCTGCAGCGTATATGGATTTCACTTACGTTTTTTGTGTTTGTTTACAGGCAGAGAAAGCTTAAATACACACCTGAAATCCACGAAAATTTTAAAACTCGAAATGGTATTGTGCTTGCAGGTTTGCACGGGTATGGACGGCTACAACAGCAGGGATATCCAATGAAATGGACGTGGCAACAACAGATGGAACGTATCTACGTTGAGAAATACCCACGCTGATACCCACGACAATCAAAATTTCGATTTGGTTTCAACGTATTTTGCAGGTCTGCAAGCAGGTCTGAAGGTTATGACTGCGTTTGATCTGGTGTTTAAAAAAAAATCGTTCAACGGCTGGAAGGGAGGACGTAGCACACAGCCTTGAAGGAATTATCCAGTGCTGATGCCCACACTCTTTTTCGTTGCCTGAAAAACCCCTGGCCAGTGGGGCAACGAGGCTGCAAAACTCAACCTTGCACCTGAAATTTTTTCACAAAAAATTTATCTCAGACTTGCAACCTACAAATGGCAGACAAAATCAGGGAGATATATGCAAAAAAAAATTAAAATGAAACCCTGCAAACCGATCAAAAATTTCAAAAAAAATTATAGCTCTACAAAGCCAGATTTGTCAGCGATCCTCAAATAATTTTCAGAAAACTTCAGATTTTGCTAATGAAATGCTTTAGAAATCTCTCATGCAAATAATAACACAAAGTAAATGATTAACCCAGGATCAAAACTCGCTAGGCCCTGCAAAAAATGCTTGTGGGAGTTGGCTGGTTCAGCCGAGAACTTCCCCAAACACCCACTGATCTCGAGGGTTTCCTGCACAGCTCACTTCAACCGTCAATAAAGAGAGAAAAAGCAGCACTAGATCTCAAAAAACAATGGAGATACCTGCCATTACTTCAAAAACCCTAATACTATTCAAACCCTAGCATGTGAACAAGATACCTATGCTCAACAATACTCTTTATTAAGTTGTTATTAATAGCTGAAAAATAAAATATGCAAAAATGAAATGGCTCACAGCACTTCAAGAGAGTAACACCAGCAAGCTTTTGACCCCAAAGTCTTTCTTTATTAGCACCAGAAAAGTTTACAAGAGAGCTTCTTCAGCACAAGACTCAGATCCAATATGATCTCAAATGACCCCTAGCAACCCTATTTAAAGGAAAAAATCCCAACGGCTAGTTTGAGTGACCATGTCATAAACGATCATCGACCGTCGATGAGGATCAAGACACTCTTAATCTCATCCTGTCGAATT